>CAXKVY010000376.1:0-23981 GCA_964058915.1 Tetropium fuscum
TACATATTCATGCTTGATATTATAATGTTTGTTTATAGCGCTGTGATGATTATGTTCATTTTCGGTATAATAGTGGCGGTGGTAACCCTAGCGACTTTAATTCTTGGTATGGCATCGGAGAGAATTGTGTGCTACCCCATAAGACACCCCAATGAGTCGACAGTGGCGAATATCATGCAGGATTTATTAATTAATGACCCGGACATCAATATTAAGGAAATCATAACAAACTGCTATCAGAATAAGAGTTTTTACACCACTGTGAATTTAACGCGAGTCTTCGATATAGATACTATTCATCAGAAATTCAATATATCCAGTTTCCTGGATAACATGAATTCTCAGCTGGAGGGAATCCTCGGCGACGAATTTACCATATTGAATCCTAACAATGAGAATATTCTGGAGAATTTGAAGACGTTTGATCCGAGCATTAATTTTGATCAATTCCGAGATGAGGTGAGTGGGAGAAAGAAGCTACAAGAGGTTTTATTTTATAACCACATTTTGTTGTATTTTATCGAGTATTTTATAGATTTCAAAGGACGGAAAGTGCTTGAATGTAAGATCTTAACGTATATCAGTAGCGGCTCGTTCCGTAATGCACTGGGGGTGCAGAAAAAAAAAATGACGTGCTGAGCCCTTTTTCTCCCAGAATTTTTTTTATAAAAAACTACCAAACAAAAAGCACTTACTTATTCCTTAAACGAAAAATCCATACATCTATTTTGATAGCCACAAATTGTTCTAAAACTTTTTCAGCAAAGTTCGGTATTTCTAATAAAACCTTTCATTCGAGCCCTATTTCAACGGGTTCAGTCCAAATTCACTTTTTTTTCTCTGACCCTAATTATAAACCAAATTTTCTTGTATTTTGTCGATTATTTTATGGATTTGACTAATGTATTTGTTGTACATAATTTTTAGTTGAAGCAGAACTTCACAAACCTGAGCCTGAACGAGATCTCTAAGAAGCTGGAGGAGCTCGTGACGGCCATCAGCGACAATCCGGATTTGGATGACATAAAGTCTGAGGTGCAACTGAGTATTTTGCACATAAATACGTACGATGAGAAGCTGTTGGTGCCCATGAAGCAAATGGCGAATTCAGTCATAGTGAGTACTGTTGATGTATTAAAATTCGTCATTACCCCCCTTACGTTTCTTAGGATATTGCTCAACAATTAGATACGGATCTGAAGATGAACTCGTCAAGTTTTTCGGAGGCAATTACGAAGCTGTTGAATGAAATAAAAGAGGCGCAAGCTATTTTGCGGGTCAACGGTACTGCTATTTTACAGAAGGTACACGTTTGGATGTAGTAGGAGAAAAGTATACTTGAAGGGGTGTTTTTTAGGTTGCTAGAGAATTTGGCGAAATGGTGTTGAACCAAGTCAACAGTTACCTGTACCGGGTGGGGAATGTAACTAAAAATGAGTTGGGTCAGTGCGGTCCTCTGAATGTAGCGGTCAATTCGACCATGACAGCCTTTTGCGACAAAATCGTAATGCCCTGGGTAAGAGAGTGATGAGATGCGTCTAAAGTGCTAACTCGTGATTAAGTTAAAATTTAATATTTTTTTTTTTAGAATGGATTTTGGCTTAGCTTGTTACTGTCGCTACTTTTGTTCATACCAACCATAATCGTATCTGTTAAGTTGGCGTCGCTTTATCAGAAGTACAAGCAGTACGGGCAGTACGTCGAAACGTAAGTATTATTCTGTTAATAGTAAATAGCTTTGTGCACGAGGTTGAAAACACAGGTCTGTTAATTCTAATATATACATATAATGACGGGCAGTCATTAATAAATGGGATATTCCATCATATTTTAAAATACTAATAAATTTCGCCATCTTAAAATGTTGATTCTTTATAACTGTCTAATTTTCTTCGGATTTTTACAAAAACAATTGAGCATTTAAACAAACAATTGTTGAGATTCTACTACATTGTTTTCTTCATGGCCATCTCTGTGTTTCGATGGCGTGAATCAAAATGTCTTTTTTTGTTGGTAGCTCAAAACTTCTTGTGAAAAAAGTCATTTTGAATTTTATTTAGCCATTATTATCTGTACAGTTTCTATAAAGTATTCTTAACATTTTGTTTTTTGAATCAGCCTATTATCATCTTTATTGTAGGAGCTGAATACTTTTAAATAAAATGAAGATCACTTTACAGTATTTATGAAAACCAGTCAGTATAAGTATAAAATAATTAATTTGGGTTTGTTTTTATTAATTTTTTTCACCACTAAATTCATATTACCCATATTATGGTGTTAACTACTGCAGGGCTGGGTTGAATCGACACTAATGGAAGTTGGCCCTAATAATAGTTATGTGGCTCCTACTTTAATCCTTTAAATACAACTTTTAAATACAGTGGTGTTGCAGTAATCCGAACCCTTGATATACCAGATTCTTTGGTAATCCGGCTTGTCTTTCAGCCTCTAGCTTAATACCCGCTGATGCCATAAGCAGACCGTCTAAAAGTTACATAGTGGGGAGGAGGAGCTATTGGTAAGCAATACCCTACTCTTACCAATAGCGTGCTGAATGTCATCATTCCTCCCCACTATTTAAGGCGGTCCGCTTACCCCAGTATGGCATCAGCGGGGATCTAGGTTCCCTGTCTAACTTCTTTAAAATAGCTTGATTCTCGTCTAACACATTATAATGCTATCTGTAATCGTGACTCGAATTTTACAGAAAACGGCTGCTTGATTTTTATAATTATATTATAATACACAATACATACATCACTTACCTGGGAAAAATCAATCAAATCAGGCAATAAACAACAAACCACTTTATTAGAAACAGCCAAAACACAGTGAAAATCATGCAAAATCTAACACATGCGTGTTAAAGTTGGCCAGTGACTTGCGCAAATGCAAAATAATCATCTGGTCTATAGGTTCTATGCATACATAAACCTCCAAACTACTGACTAACCCATCCCAATGCATTTGAAAGTAATATATATTTCAGTTCATAATTTTTCAAACATTTCACAGTATCTATACTCCAGTCAATGGAGAATATTACTTGGAAAAAATAGGAGGTTTTAGTTTTATAAGCTTACCTTATGTTTTTTGGGTCGCTGATTCTGAATTTTTCACTTCCCACCAAAATTTCCTACCGGAAATACCGCAATTTTTGAAAAAATGGCGCCAAAAAACGAGTATTTTACAACAATTCTCTGAACCTCCATCGATTTCATGAAAATTTGGAATTAATCTCATCTTACCCTTAACTTCCAAAGTGACATATACCCGAATTGTGCTTTTTGCTTTTAAGAGGCAAAAACTACCCTTTTGTTAAAAAAAATAGAAAAAATGCAAGAAGAAAAATATGTAGGTATTCATAATACAAAGCAACTCTTTGGCTTCTTACAAGCTTCATTTTTGGTAATTACAACTTTTTTGAGAGAACGCGAAGTTTTCGAGGTATGTGTATGTATGTAATTTAACGTACCAATTTAAACTATAACTAGAAAGCAACACAGAACATAAACATCATCTCTTGAGCAAATTTGATGTTATGTTAACTGCAAAATCAGCGGGAGAATGAATAGGTAACTTATTGAAATAATGAGGTAGCTTATTTTCCTGCTGATTTTACTGTTACCTCACCGGTATGATAGGAAACTTTCTGTAAGTCATGTCGGTAATATTACCAGCTCTGACGCCTAAAAATTATACATCACCAAAAACCACATCTTTGGATTTTACTGATGCTTAATGTTCTTTGCTTTATATGCTCCTAACCAAATATCTCTAGTGGTTTCGTCAATATTTATTGAACTTGCTTACTGTGACTTTAGCCATTGCATACCTGACATGTATATATTAACTATTACATAAACATATTATTTTTTTGTATCTTATAAGTACCCCTTTATTTTAAGTTAAGTAAAGGACATCGCACGATGTTAAACCATTATAAACTCTAGTAATTAGTTTGTATTGTGTCGTTTTGCAGTGAATATTTGTATGATGCGTATGCTGATCGTGGGGATAATATTCCCTTACACAGGTAAGTTGCGCTATGAATGTGCATGCTAGATGTGTAAGTTTTAGCATTTTGCTTAGCTCGCTCCTGAATTCATAATTTGTAACAATTATAATTTCCTTTTCCTTTCATCACACTGAAATGTGTCCAGTAACTAGTAGGGGCACAGAATAATAAGCAATCGGAATAATGACTCAGGGAAAACACCAATGGTTTCTCATGGTTACATGGCACCATTTTTTTAATTGTTAGTTATGAAAACTAATCTCATATGATTTTAATACACATATATGTGGATAAATTTAAAAGAATAAAATTTTCTAGTTTGATGGGAATTACAAGGTACACTTAGTTACTAAATATAGTGTAATTTCTTATTTATTTATTTTATTATTTATATTGTAAACCCATTCTTTTTGCATTATTAACACAAAGAAATCTCTGTTACTAATCAATCACATGATTATTACATTTATTACTTATGGGTAACTGCTACATGACTGAAAACTTAGTACAATGTAGTTGTAACTTAGACTAGCAACTCCAGATTATGTTATTATGAATTCAGGCATTGGTAGATCAGCTTTCATTAGTTTTACTTTAGTCTGTATATAATTACAATGCAATGGTTTTGCATGACTTTCTTTCTTCGTAAACAGCGCAACATAAAAACGTAGATTGTATTATAACACAACTGTTCCTGTTAATTTTAATAGTGGGGGCTTGGTGTGTTTTTGAATGCTTCACTCTTTTTTACAGTCGCGGTGCCAAGAGGGGTAAAAAGAAGGCAAAAAAGTCCAAGCACTACGAGGATCGTCCACAAAACATGGGTGGCGAAGTCGTAGCTAGAGAATATGCTACTGGATCTCATCCGCCTGATACTAGATATGCTGATATGGCTCCAAAGTAAGTAAGTTAATTGTTAGATGTAGGAGTCTGGCTAAGAGATTTTTTATACCGATTGTGATCTAAAGTCATCTCAGCAATGAAATTTTAATTTTTTAGTAATATTCTCATCGCTTTTTTAACTTTACAGGTTTAACACAACCAATCATTATCAGACAACCCACTTTTAAAAATTCCATTGACCGCTTTCGGGTGCTATAACTATGTTTGTCTATGCTTGTTGTAAATTGAATAATACCGTATTCTTGAAGTATATTTATTCGAGGTGTTAATGTTTAATTTAAAGTTACAATGTTGATATTTTTTGGATACAGATGCCTAGGGGTGGATCTACGCCCCAGTTAGGTTTCATAAATTCATGGGATTATTCTCGAAATAACACTTACCGAGAATTTTTCGGCTTTATCTTTCTTTTACAATTTGCAAATTTCAGCATTTCTGTGTTGTTCTGTTCCATATAGTAGTAAATGCAAAATGTATGTATTTTTTTTAATATCTCAGTGTTAGCTGAAACTAGTAAAGCTATTATTGTTTTCCTAGATCATTTGCTGTCGATAAATCCATATATTTTGTACATATTGGTACTGTGTTTTTTATCTTGTGTTATGTCTTATGTTATTTTGTCTTATTAGTTAAGTGCAACAATAAATTTGGTGAGCTGTTATGACAGGTACAGTTTTTCAATTTCTGTGGCTTATTTTTGCTATTGTTTACTCGAATGTGTTTCTTCCAACTTTTTTACCTAAGCAAAAATCATTGTACACCATTTTTCAAATTTCAGTTCGGTTCAAGTACCTTTACAGCTAACCTCAAGTATGTCACCTAACGTCAAGGCGTCAAGATTTATTTAGCGTAAACTATAATATAAAATACAGTGTGGCCTCGATAATGAGGACTAATTAAAACAGTGGTCTTCCGGTTTACGAAATAATTTGGATTACTGTAGTGGGTATTTTTGTTTAATTGAAAGTAATATATTTAATAGGTACAAAACAACTAGAAAATCATTTCTGCAACATCTGAGAGGCACTTCAGATTAATACTCTTTAATAACAAGAACACTCTTCATTAGTAGACAAAATTTGGGTTAAAAGGCTTACTATCAAGGACTATAAAGCCAATTCCTATACAGTTCTGCAACTCATACAGTTGCGGAGTTATCAACGATTCGAAGGCTACCTCAGGCAAATTAAGACTTCTTAAATGGCTTGAGAGGGGGAGTCAGAAAAAAAATTAATTTAGGCTATATTTTGTGGTGCAATGTAAACTGGGCAAAAAAAATCTTAATATGTATGGAAAGATAATAATGAGCTTTTTTACCGTTTTTTTTTATTGCCTTACGTGATAGTTTTAATTTTAAAAAAACCGCAACACATGTTTTTAATCGACTCGGACCATAAATGACCGAAACGTCCGCCATCTTGAATATTTGTTTCCATAAAAAGTTTGTGATCTGCGACTCCAAAAATTAGAGTATCTATTTAAAATAGATACGTATTTTAAATAGAATCGGACCAAAAATGTTGAAAATATCTGCCTTCTTGAATATTTATTATGACAAAAGATCTACCCCAAATCTGTTAAAACTGCTCTGCTACCTCAAAAAACTTCGCGCAGAATTTGAAATCTTGTTTTCTTTTGAAGTACATGTTTTATTACAAAGTTACGCTACGTTTTTTAGTATTATTTTTATATTTAAAATTATAGTCATGTTCCCTATTATCGAGGTCACACTGTGGTTGCTACATATATACAAGGGTAGTAATCTGTGCCAGCAATTAAAAAGCACTTTAGTATGATTATTTAAGAAAATATAAACAGAACAATTATTTTATAGCCCTTAGTCAACTTTTCAATTGAATGCCGTGTCCCAAAGTAAATCTCTAAATCGCCATATAAAGGCATTCAGATAACTGTACCTGGGGTAGGTATAGTTAAAGAATGCTATCGTCGAGTATAATAATGTGGCACTCGCCGAATTATAGGGGTATATCTTGTTATTTTAGTCCCACTTTTGAGGGGTAAAAAATAGGACGGGAAGGGTATTATATTGAGATTAGTTGTGGTACTTGCATTGTTTGTTGGTCACGTGTTTTTGTTTTACTTTTCTCTTCTGCTTATTGTGTCAAGGGAAATTTTTAAAAGTGCCGCAGCGACTTCTGTGCTTTGCTCAAGTGTTTTTTTTTTGTTGAATATGCTTAGGCACTGGGAGGAATTTCCAAACGGAGGGCCTCCACAGTACCAACGTGCCCCCACAGAATACGAGAGACCACCCCCTTATTACTACCCAGGCACAGGGTAAGTTACTGAGTAGGTTACTCAGTTTAGTTTGTAGAATTTCGTGTAGATCGTTTAAAAGAATTGGCAAGTTTATTCTTTGAATTATCCTCTAGAACCCCCAATTTTCTTTCTATTTATTAGTTCATTTGAACTACTTCTAAAAAAGTAATATAATTTTTTCGCGGGAAATTTTAATTCAAGGAAGAATTCCGGGGATACAAATACGTCTTACAAATTTTTCGTTAGTATTTATTAACTTTTTTTTTAATATTGATTGCTAAATAACAGTAACTTGCAAGAGAGAGAATAAGATGTTCTTATTTAAGGGAAGGTAATAAGTTAACACATTTCAGCATGCTCTTTCACATTGTTATAATATTTGGTTCTGGAATAAAAGTGTTTTACAAAAAGAAAACGATAGACAAGAAAAACGTGTTTTAATAGAGCGACTCTTTAAATTAGCGAGTAACAAATAACTGAGCTTAAAAAATGCGACAAAAAAATAGCGAATGTCTAGAAAGAGCATTGTCTAAGAAAGCCAATGTATCAAAATATTGACATATATAGTAAAAAAGTGATGTAATAAAATTGTGGTTTTAAAAACACGGTAACTGATCAAAAATCGTATTATACGAAGGGTACAAATACAGTGTGTGGACAAGTCGTTTGCGAGTGAAAATTGTTGGTGTCTGAAGACAATACAATGGAAGATTATAAGTTACAAATTTCCTCCAAAATATTCTGTTAAAGTTAAGTTTGTAGTATTTTCTTATCGGTATATTATTATTATAATGCATTTAATGTTTTTTAAAATACCACTTTTGCACTTTTAATAAAAATCCCTTTCATATATGGTTATTTTAATATATATATATTCAATATATATATATATTTAATATATATATAATTTAATATATATATATATATATATATATATATATATATATATATATATATATATATATATATATATATATATATATATATATTTAATATATATATAATTTAATATATATATATATATATATATATATATATATATATATATATATATATATATATATATATATTTAATATATATATATATATATATATATATATATATATATATATATATATTTAATATATATATATATATATATATATATATATATATATATATATATATATATATATATATATATATATATATATATATATATATATATTTAATATATATATATATTTAATATATATATATATTTAATATATATATATATATATATTTAATATATATATATATTTAATATATATATATATTTAATATATATATATATATATATATATATATATATATATATATATATATATATATATATATATATATATATATATATATATATATATATATATATTTAATATATATATATATTTAATATATATATATATATTTAATATATATATATATATATATATATATATATATATATATATATATATATATATATATATATATATATATATATATATATATATATATATATATATATATATATATATATATATATATATATATATATATATATATATATTTAATATATATATATATATATATATATATATATATATATATATATATATATATATATATATATATTTAATATATATATATATATATATATATATATATATATATATATATATATATATATATATATATATATATATATATATATATATATATATATAGCTTCTTTAATATATCTTTCTTCCGTTTTAATCGATATTTTGATACAATCACTAATTTGTTTAATCCCGTTTTTTTAATAACTCACTTACTTTTTTATCGCTTTTTTATGACGTTATTTAAATATCGCTGATTTTCTAATTTTTTTTTATAAATCGCTCTTTCGTTCCAGAGCTAAAATATTTGTACATCATGCACACTTTTTCTATCTAGCTCCATGGCATGCTGATTTTCTCGGTTCTTTTGTTTATTTATATAATATAATCCAATTACGTGCATATCGTAGTATAAAATATATGCTTTCAAATGTCACTTTGTGTAGTCCATGCTAAATGTAGATTTTCACGTGGTTAGGGTACTCCATCCATTATCGTGTATATTCTAGGGAAGTTATCATAAAGTATAGTTTGTAACATCGAAATACGAAACATGAAATGATGCCAATGATGCCGATGTGACACGGCCGAGGAACGTCTAAAATGGATCCGTAATATTTAGATGGGAAACATTCTTATTCTTCATCACATTCACCATGCAATTGTTTTATGATATGACGAAAGGTATATAGTGTGATCAATATTTTGTTACTACATGATAATGTCATAATGTGATGGGCGATGTATATAAAATCATTTGTTTTTCCTTAAATTCCTGGAAATCGGTTATACTTGACAACGCTGTTAAAAATACAGTAAGTAGCACGGCTCCTTTTATCGGTATAATGAGGGCTTTTTGTTCGTTGTTTTTATGTCTCATATTTTGATGTTACAAACAGTACGTTCCTTTGCTAATCGCTGTAGTGCTAAAGAGAAAACGATACTTTTCAATTTGTGTTTAAATTTTTAAAAATAACGTGTTTTGGTGCTTTCCTGGTGAGTTTCTTGTTCAAACTTAATGTGAAATCTACCTTTATTGAGAACTACAGAAAATGCCTGACCTTATATGGATCAAGTATGATTCTCCTAACCGTCATTTCAATTGCATTCTTATTTTAAGTGTGTATTTTCTAGAGACCAATAAATCTGCGGGAATAGACTGATCTGAGATTACAAGGAAAGGAACATGTACAGACTGACTAAAGCGTGGCTCTATTACATCATCTAAAATTAAAGAAAGCAGTTAGTAGAATTGTTACCTATAAGCTCACCATTTTAGAGTAAAGCATCTGATGTATAGACCCACAAGGCATTTCTATTTTTTGCTCAAACGTAGCAAAAATTTCGAAATGTTATCGAAACAATCAAACGTTAACTTTGATATAAGTAGGTAGTTGTTATTTTCGAACTAGTTGTGATATTTTCTAGTGTTAATTTGTTTGGTTTTGCAATATATTTAAAATTCGTCACGTAGCAAAATGTCCTAGCTGAATTTAAGTGTATTATCTGTTATATATATTTTTTTTTTGTTGTAGTCAAAGGTTTGTTTTTTCTACTTAAATTTCCAGAAGGATATTTTGCGAGTGAGTTTAGTTAGACGTTTCAATTTTTGTTCTATGGAAATAATGAACAGTATGACTAGTATTTGTTCGATTTAGTTAAAACATTGTGCTCAATTCTTGAACAGATAGTTATTTTTCTAAAATAAAATAGTGATGAATATTTAACCTTTTCTATGGTAGTATTAGTAGTGACATCAAATGTTTTATGTATCTTGACTCTTAGCTGTATGTATTCTATATGAAATATTAGCAAATGTCAAACAATGCAATTATTTGTAAATTAAATTGAATTCCGCCAATCGTTTTCTTTAATAAGCAACACATTTTGGTGACTTATTTGTATATAGATATTTTCGTATAAATGTTATAATATTCAAATTTTTTATAAAGATATGTATGTGAGAATCATTAAGGTACTTTGCATACGTTACCTAAGGAGATTTCGTTGGGCACAAAATATGATGTCTGTTGATGTAACGTTAATATTCCAAATATCATATTCCACTATAAGGTGTATACATTTCTGTGTTCATTTTTCATTTGTGCTCAATTTTTTATGTAATATGAATTGAAGCCAAATTTTTGCCATATATTCTACTATATTGTAAACGTATTTATTATTATTAGTGTTAAAGAATAATAATTCCACTGTTTGTAATAAAAACTGATATAGGTAACCGTAGATTTTTTAGTCTTTTTACATGGATTTGTACCTTTTCCGTCCATCGCTGTTGACTTGTTATAGTGGTTCGTCCCTTCTATCAATCCGTTAACCATTTTACAATGCTTTTTTACACGTATTGACTCTAAAAACACTTCGTTCAGATTATTTGGTGTACTATTTATCATACAAATCTTGCATCGTTGCAAACAAAAGTCCTTATATTCACCTGTGTAAAAACCTATGTTAAACGTTATACTTTCCTCCGAAAGTGTAACTTTTTAAGTTATTGTTATAACTGACAGCGTTTCATTACATTATCATCGACGACAAGTAATTAATTATCATTGTAAAAATGCACGACTATTAAAATTGCGGATTAACCTACAGAAATTCACTGATATCTAAATCCTTTTTTAAAATGCACGAAGGTGAGCAGTGGATCTATCGTAGAAGGTAAGTGATATCTTAAATTTTAGTTAGTTCGATGACACATTTTTTGATAGAAGGAAAATTGCTATTAATTCTAGAGTACGATAGTGTTTTCTAACAATGTTAGTGTTCTGGTCATTCTTGTTTTCTTTGATGGACAAACGCTGCAGATTTTACTAGGGATGTTTCCCGGGAGAAAAATAATTTATAAATACCCATAAGAATCAAGTTGTAAATTATAATAAAAAAAAAATTCGCGTGCAGCACAGTAAACATGATAGTAGTGATTACTTCTTTACCGATTCGTTGGAGAGAGGGGTGGGAGAGAGGTTTTGTACATATTGGCTTTATGGTAACTGAAGTGGGACACATATGTTCGTGATTCTAAATGGTGTAGATTTCTCGAGAATATAGCATCAATCGTTGTTTCTGATTTAGTCGTGGCAATGTTCCGGTCGTTATTCATATCTAAACTGAATTTCTCATGAAGAAAGTGAAGTAGTGGCAAGGACGCATCCTCCGCAAAAAGATCATCCATTTGGATCAGATTCGAAAGCCCAATCCAGATATATCCAGCAGGATATGCATAAGTAATCCGAAGGCCGTAATTTTGACGAACGATGGTACTCGATGGCTTGTTATGTCGGAGAATAATTACTGTTGCATGCTGTGAAATTATTAATTCTTAATTTACGGCAAGCTGAACAAGATCTCATTAGAACCAGTACCTATAGTATTTTTCTTTATTTGAGAATAATGCGATTTTAACAGCATGTCAAATTTTTCTATTAGTGTGTGTGTGCGTTGTTGCATATGCATTGTGCACAAAAATACCTAATGGATATTGGGATGTAGATCAAAACATCTGTGGAATTGATAGATTAAATAAAAATAGTCGAGCCTCTGACCAACATAAAAGACTTGAAGTTCCTAAGGTGTCAATTTAGTTAGGTCTACCAAGAGAACTAAAAGTAACGCTTTTCCTGGGGTCTATAAATTTCAGCAAGTTTTTTTTACTTAAGTTGCAGTGAATAAATTAAGTAATACAATGGGCTTTTTACTGAATTTTTTTTATTGCTTTGTGATAGTATTTTATAAAAAAATCTTGTCTATGGAGAAGGGAGAAAGAGCCTCAATCTGCGCAAACTTCCTAATAACGTGCGCCACCATCTTCTAGTCTAGGATTACAGGGGGGAGTTAATACACGATTGAATATGTGGGGGCTATTGGTAATACTCTGTAAATAATACCACATTGATCAATTTTGTCATAAATCGGTTGGAAGCCTAGCACCTTATTTCTGTTACTTCAAAAGTCAGCTAAATCTATGGATACTCTCCATTGTCTATTTTTTACACTTACACTTAATACATGGCATTGTAATCTTTGGCAATATTAAGTGATGCACAAGGATAAAAATAATAAAATAGACTTTATTTAAACAATATCACAGCTTAATTTATACTACTTAATTAAACCTATATACCTACATGTGTAATATATACAAATGATAAATGAAACGATACAGAGATTCACGACGTAGATCTTATAAACTAGGTCTATCGTTTAACGTCACAGATCGTTATCGCTTGTGACTGATCACTCTTATATAATTAATGTAATGAACAAAAAAATAGTTTTAGTATCGGAGTCGTAAATGATCGTATATGAATAGTTCAACTTCAATGAAAAACTACAAATTATTAATACATTGGCTTTTAAATTACAATAATATACCTAAATGAAATAAAAAGGAATGATTGTTTTGTATGAATGAAAAGTTTTCGGCTCTTTTATTAGTGCTATTTTTTAAAGTACCTTTAAAGATGTATTTGGCATTTTTCTACGAATACTTGTATTAAATCAAAACTACTGAAGTTGGTGCTACGAATAAGTGAGTGGAGTTGACTATATACATTATCAGTAATTGATTTTTTTAACAAAGAGAACTGTGTGTAAAAATACCGAGTTTATTCCTAAAGCATATTGGCTGTAACATAATACAAAGTCTCTAAATGCTCTGAAAATATTTGCAGTCGATATATTTGGATTCAGTGGCGGCCCGTGAGTTTACCTTCAGGAGGACGATGCAGGCAACAAAATAAGTACCCTATTTGGGGCTTACTCAGGAGCTTATTTAAAGTTAAAATAAATTTTGCCTTTGTCCGCGATAAATTTCTGTATCACCTTTTCATTAAAGTCTGTAATATTTTGAACCATAGAACTTTCAATTGACAACATTCCTAGCGCACTTAGATCATCTTCCGGATTTTCGCATATGGTATTTCTCAAAAATGTTTTAATTTGTTTTAATTTTGAAAAACACCTTTCTGGTTCTGCGGTTGTCATTGGTATGGTCACTAATATCCGTAAAACTTGTGTAATTTGTTTAAAAGCCCCGTCTAGATCTAGGGATAGGATAAGATTTAATGTTGCTAAGCAACCAGAAGTACTTGGATCATCTATCAGTTCTGATCTAGAGTAAAATATATTTAATTCCGTTTTTAAAACGTCTTTGTCTATCATTGGAAAGGCTTTGCAAAACTGTTCTATGTCGTCTAAAGGGAGTGCTTTCTGATATTTTGCATATTTTTCCTTTAAAAACAGTTTTTCCCCAGAAAGGTGATATTTAAATATACAACGCTCATTGATTTGAACCGTTATTATATCACAAACTTCTCTCGCAGATAAATTTAAATCTTCATTATTTAGCCTTCTCCTTTTTCTTATATTTACAGTGGTTTCGTCAGCTGTAGTATCTTCAACAGGAGGCAAACTATTTAGAATATTTTCAATTGCCTTTTCAACACATTCTATTGCTATTTGTATTTTTACCAGATCTCTCTCAGTTTTCTGTAACTGGTTATGCAACATGTCTACATGTGGCATAACTTGTGCAAAAAAATTTAACCAATAGAAAAAACAATCATCATCGAGCCATTTAGCAAATCCAGCAGCAAGTAAAGTTGTTTCTGAGTTGTATTTTGTCAGCTGTCCTATTTGAATATTTGTAAAACATGTAAGAATATCATCTTTGTAGGTAAAAATGGTTTGGACTGCTTGAGAATTAGTGTTCCAACGTATCTGTGACGATCTTGGCATTCTATTGTCACAAACGTCTTTTAAGGCTGCCGTTCTATCGGGTGAGTTTGAAAAAAAATTGGCAATGCCATTTACATTAAGAAAAAAAATTCTTACAGTTGGTATGCTTGAAACTGCTTGTTCTAATACCTCATTAAGCGGATGGGCATAGCAGTATATAAAATCGGCATTTTTATATATTTCCCTAATTTTAAAATTGATGCCTCCTAAGGGGCCATTTAGGAGCATGTCTACTGCTCCGTCATATGTTTGGGCAACTAATTTATTTGGAGATATTTTTAACAGTGGTTCTAGTTGTCGTAAAATATATTCTGATAACTGATCTGCGTCTTGTGCTTCTGGATCGGAGAAACCCCAAAATCTTTCAAATAGGCGGCCGTTTAATTCATAGCGAAACACTAAAACCATTTGAGTTTGTGTTGAAAAATCCGTTGCGTCATCAGACATAACTGCAACAAAAGAACTATCGGCGATTTCTTGGGAAATATGCTCTCTGCATACCTCAAACATGCACTGTAACAGTTCCTTTTGTATTTTGTTCGAGGATTCCTTAGAAACATGCGTATCACTAAGATGTTTATCTAAAACGGGATCAATTTTCCTACTGTAGTTTACCAGTTCAAAAAATACTGCTTTGCTTTCCGGATCACTCTTTTCATTATGGCCACGGAGAGAAATGTTACATGCACCATATAATTTCAAAATGTCTATAATTTTTGAAAGAACCAATCGATTTTTCTTAACTGTTTCGTTGTGATTATTTATTTGTTCTGCACTACTTAAACAAGAAGCAATATTTACTCCTAGAAGTTGAAAACTCACCAGATTATTTTTATGTCTAAGAGAATTTTCATGTTTTTTAATCTTGTCCGACAAATGCTTCAGGACAGACACGCCTACTTTTGTCCAGTTCTCTTCGCCTCCAAACAATAAACATACAAAACAAAAGAGCGAATTTTGTTTTTCACAGCCGCATAGCCATAGAATTTTTTTATAGATATTCTTGTCAAATTTTCGGGTAAAACCCAGCCTACTCTTGCACTCCTTCTGCACCTGAACTAAATTTAACATTGGCGTTGGACGTCCGTTATTTTTTAAATCCAATTTTTTTTCTAAACTTAAATTGTTAATATCAAGTTTTTTTATATCACAAACCCTCATTTTCTATACTTTATACTATATTTATAAAACTACACTATTGAAAACCGGAAAACATATCAAATCACTCGCGAAAATTTACGTAATGCAAAGAAAGTAACAAAAAATACACGACGGGCAGAGTCCTCCCTCACGGGCCGCCACTGTTTGGCTTTCTAAAGAATAGGTATGTAGTTTGATCTGGTGCTACGAATCAGTGAAAATATAAAATGAGTCGGTTTTCTTCTACTAAGCCGTTAGGTCGAATTAAAGCTGTCTACAAAATTAGTTTAAACAAATTAATGCCTATAAAATTAGATGTTCTCTTCATTTACACCTCAAGGCGAACCCATTGTTGAATTGCAAATATGAAATCCCAATTATAAAATATCACGAGTCACACGGACAAAATCTCTATTTCTTTCTTAGGAGCAGACCTCTGCATCAACAAATTATCGATTTGCTCCTCATTGTAAAACACTATAAAGTCCTTGGGCGATAGTCCCTCAAAAACCGAACAAACTGAAGGCTTGAGGTTATAAAAAAGCAGGGGTTGGTCCCTACTCGCAAAATCTTGAGTTAACGTGCCGATAACAGTAGCAGCAGTGTAGTCTGCACCATAGATGTGTGTGCAGTCTATAACAACTGGGAATCCTTGCCGTATGCTTTGTTTTGTTACTAAGTTCCTAACATAGTCTACAGATGGGAAGATCAAGCATCTGTCTGGAGTGAGAATGAGATACTCGGTACCAGCGGCAGTCTAAAAATAAGCAAATATTAAGTTGTAGGACAGTTATGTTGATAAAACGGTCATGGTGTAAAATTACTCAGGTTGAATAAGTTAGCTATTATGTTATTTTCTGTACTTACATGTAATTTCTCTACACTAATTTTTGGTCTGGCAGCATGATACAAAATGAATAACAAATTAACTCCAATCCCAACAATTATACCAATTTCCAAAGGCAATGCCAGGCAAGCTACGAAAGTTATGAAACATACCACAAGACAACTCTCTGAAAAAATAAATTTGCGATAATCTTCTATATCATGGAAATAACAGCATAAAAAATGAATAGTTTATATATTTTAGACCACAAAATACAAAGATTTAAATTTTGTTTATTCTAATTCATTAACCTAAAAATTTCACGGGTCCAGTTCCTTACTTTTCACGCTAAACTCTAAAGTCCCTAACCTAAATGCCATTTCAAACCAAAACACATGCACAGTTGCCAGATGTCAATTTTCTCAGTTTTAGTTTAATTCGCATCAGGTTATGTACCGTTTTTTTTGTTGATACGTTATTAACCGCTTATAAGGTGCTTCTGAAAAATTTGTGATGTGAGATTTTATAATAATTTAATAGTTTAATGACAGGGTGGAGGAAATATGGTAAAAATGTAAAAATAATCAAAAATGATCGAGAATATGACGTTTTTATTTTGATTCGTCAGAAATGGAATAAAATAACGCAAGGAAAACGTTACATTTCCATCGCCCTCCTTTCGAATATCGCCGGAAATGTAACACAGACAAATTAAGTGGATCACCGGTGATAATATCGAAAACGTTTGTGATGTGAGAACCTGAAATCTGACAACTGTGCGAAAAACTTGAAATAAAGCGCATGCGCGCCAAAATATGTGAACTGCAGATTACCGTAATGGTGAATACTAAAGCCGGCCAATAAATCTCATTGTTCGCTACTTTACTACTAGATGGACACGCTTCAACTGTTTTAAATTTAAAATATTAAGTAATTTATCTATGATGATTATTTATTTATTTATTTATGGCTGCATCTTCTGTTTGATTTGGCTATTTTTGCTTCTAAAATATTCAACTATATTATCTGCTGACTAACGTTTTGCATTTTAAGAGGCATTGGCAAATAAAATAGCCATAAAAATCCTAATAAACCAATAATAATTATCTACATCTACATAACCAGTTATGAAAAGACTAATTTTATTTGATGAATGTAGTGTTTGCCAAAACAAATGAACGAGAGACATTTTGTCATAACGGGGTTAGTTAAAATGACTTATGAAATGAAATGACACTATGTTTTATAAAAAAAATGCTTACTTTTTGATCTCCACATTGGCTTGATAACTTTGACTTCCACCATGAAGATAACGGCGGCAATAATTATGCCCCCAAGGGCTGCTTTTGGGATGTAATAAAAGTACGGGGTGAATAGTAGAAGGGACGCAATAACCAAAATACCAGTGTAGAGACCTCCTAAAGTAGTTTTAACACCACTGGCATTATTTACAGCACTTCTAGCCAGGGCTCCTGATCCAGGGAAACCCTGGACGAAGGAGTTTGCTACGTTACACAGTCCTATAGCAAACAATTCTTGAGTTGCATCAACGGCTTTACCATTTGCTGCAAGATTAGGTATATGTAAGCATCTCTACCATAGTTTGGATTTCACGAAAAGATTTATTTTATAGCAAAATATCTTACCAAAAGCCTTGCAGATAGCAATATTTTCCAACAATCCGATTAAAGGCAATATGACGATTCCACTACCCAAATTTGAAATCATATCGAAGAAAGAGTACGATACAAGCGTTCCATTTTTAACCTCCTCAAAACCAAATGGGGGCACTTTGAATGAGGGTAAACCTGGAGGAACATCTCCTATTACTTGAAATGGAGTGGCGCCATCTGTGGTTAATGCAAAACTAATAAATCCACAGACTATTACCAGAATTGCATTTCTCGCTGTTCCGATGAACCAGATTAGTTTGTTCACCACTTTGTGGCAAGTGGTTGGCTTCTCATCGTCTCCTTTAGGGCCAATTTTCTGAGCACCAAGAAACTAAGAGATTTATGTATATATTATGAACTATGGTGGTACCTATTGAACTTATAATTTCTAAAGTTACAATTAATATATTTAATTTTTAAATAATTAATACCAATTATTAAAAGAATACGAAATATGGTTGGGTAAGTTATCTTGTCCTTGCAAGTGTTAGATATCCTGCAGATAACAAAGTGGATTGTCAGATAGTGTAACTTACCCTCAGAAGCAGTAGTACAACGATACAGGATAACCCCATAACAGCATCCCAGACTTGGGTATTGTGTATATCTTTCATGATGCTATGCCACGACCTGATGAAAGTATTACCGGATGCCTTAATACCCAAAACATCTCTAATTTGTGAGGTGACGATGATGAGGGCAACTGCAGAAGTAAATCCTGATGAAACTGGTCCTGAGACGAAGTCGATCAAAAAGCCTGAAATATATAGGGTGTTTTACATAAGTAGGTACCTATGATCTTTTTGAATTTTTTTTATAATCCCATACAGATCAGGATAATCTATACCTATAAATATGCGAACAAATAAAATTTGAAAAGTAGAGACCCTCCATAAAAAAATACATTTGCAAATTTGTTAATTTCTGAATTTATCCATTATTAATTTAAAATGTTTATTGACTTGTGCTATTGATATGGTTTGCGATCGTGATACCCACTGTAGGCAAATATAATTAAAGTTCTTCGGCACTTTTTCAAATCAAGGTTAAGCTACAAGTGTTTTCGAATGCATGTTCATCAATCTGCAACCACATTCCAATTTTTTTGTGGTAAATACTCGTGCGGAGAATATTTTTAATGTGCGGTTGTCCGGTTTGATTGATTCTGTTACAGCAATTAGTACTTTTATTATTTGTATATATTAATGTCATCAAGGAAAGAAAAACGCATGAATATTATTTACTGCATATTTTATGTTTTTTTTTAATGTTTGGGTTAATTTATTTCGAACGATTTTGCCTCGTGCTAAATGGTATTGTCACCACTACAAATACAAAATTATTCAATAGTTTGAACTGACATTTGAATATTTATATAAATTTGTGACAAGTGACATACCGACATACCTATAACACTTACCATAGATTAATATATTATATAGACCTTACCTACTTATACAGTATACATATAATATATTAATCTATGATACATATTTTCTATGTTAGAAACTTCTCAGTTTCGTGGGTTGAAGATTGAAGGAACCAGAATTCAGACCTTCAATCAACGTCAGTTTTCAGCATAAACAATGTCTATGGTCTCTCTGTTCTAGTCTTCTTGGGTATACCTATGCAAACGTGTGGTCTTCTTGGGTATACCTATGCAAACGTGTGCCAGATTTAATTAAGGCAGTATAGTGTCTATCCGCGGGCGCGGCGGTTGTTTTCAAAATATGTACACAGCCGCCGCTACGCATCGATGTTACTCCGCATGAGCGGTTAAATCTCACCATAATTCATATATTTAGTTCGTCACAGGTTTGCCAGAGCATTGATAGCCTAACGGTAAGCGTATGCTTTGCATACTGTAGGTTTCGAGTTCTAATCACAGTTTATGATATTTTTTTACTTAATAACATACTCATAAGAAACGTATACATGGCAAAATGCCTGCCAAGGAGAACCAGTTTTGTCACAATTACTTTTGTCACACTTTGCTCTACTGACCATATAATAAAGATACGTGTACATGGCATAAGGTGCTCATGAACAATGAGGACCAGATGGTTTCCCAAGAATATTTTTAGATTGTTCCGCGTCGGTTAAATTAGAAATATAAAGTGACCGCCGCAGCGGTTGCATAGACATAAGTAAATATGGTGTCCGCAGGACACACTGTAGAAATTGCCATATATTATGGAGCATATTCATATATCTGACCTCCATTCACGAAATTTTTATATTATTTGATCCTTTATTTACCTAATCCAAAAAGGCCCATGACGACTTGTATCAATCCAGTCAAGAAACAGAGAAGAATCGCGTGCTCTGGTCCAAGACCATTGATGGCTTGAAACGTCAGAAGCGACGCGATAGCTGTGGGTCCAAAGGGAACGTCCTTACAACTTCCAAAGACTATGTATACAAAGCAACCCAGAAACGATCCGTATAGTCCGTATTCCGTTGGTAGGCCCGCGATGCCAGCATACGCTAGGGCTTGTGGAATTAAAGTCAGGCCTACTGTGATTCCAGCTATGATGTCTCCAAGAGCATTCTCTGCTGTGTATTTCGGTAGCCAATTGAGAATGGGAAGTCTTTTGTATAGCATTTTCTTAGTGCAGGCGCCTTTGACCTTATTTTTCGCCCATGGTCCCAACGACTTTAGCTTTTCCTTGACGGATGATTTCTTGGTGTCAGTGTCCTCCACTAAAAAGAAGTTATTAATGGCAATGTGTGTTTAATAAAAATCTATACTTAGGTATACTGAGAAAAAATGAATAATGAGAAGGAATAATAAAAACATGTTTTATTGAAGAAAAATAATATAATAAATATAATAATATATTATTTTGAACGCCATATTTTAGCAATACATACTTATATTTTCTCGATAGTAGGGATATCCCTCCCGAGGGTGGTATATCCACTACATAACCCACAACCCCCGCCTAAGGTTATTGCGTAATTTTGCGTTTTGAACTGACATATTATACCAGTCACCAGAAGACCAACGAGCGACTACCTGTTAGGTTTAATTAGTTGTATATTGTTGACTTACCCAAAAAGTGACTGCTTCCTAGGTATTCTGAATCTCTTCTATGTCGGTGGTTAATGCTAGCAGTTGAGGCACTGAGAGCTGGATTGGCGTAGGAGAGATGAGTGGATCTTTCTTCCTCGTCTGTGTCTCCCTCTCGCTTCTCCGAGTTTTGATTGACCCTATAAAGGTTTAGATATATTTTTTATATTTTAATTGTAGGACAATTATGACAAAACATTCCAAAAAATCTCAATTTATTGTAATATTATTATTTTCAAGAAGGTAAAATATATTTTCGTCCAACTCGCACAAAATTGGCGCTTTCCCATGCATGCGGAGAAAGAGGGAAGTCGCCTATTTCAAACAACTATGCGCGTTTCGATTTTTGTAAGCACTAGTGCGGAAAATAGACTTTAACGACTACATGAGGTTTCCGCACGCTTCAAGTATACTTTTCCGCATGTGCACGTCGTTGTATAAAATAGCCCACCTCCCGTTTTCCTCCACATGCATAGAAAAGCTCAATTTTCTGCGATATGGACGAAAAATAGTGTGTATGACACGTGCGGACAGCGATCGCGACTCGTCTTGCGCATACTCATCCCAATCGCCATCTTTCAGCACTTGTTACATAAATAACTATTTATCTCAATCTTTATAACCAGAAAATTTACTAAACCTAATACAGGCGATATTTTATATCTGCCAATTAAGCTTAAATCCATTTTTAGCTGATGGTATGTGTATGTGTATAGGATGAAGTTGTCCACAGTAAACTACAGCATAAGGAGATGCTATGACGTAAAGCTATATATTTTAAGGATACCTCGGCTCCTGTAAATTTATAAATCTAAAGCTATAGGCAAAACGAATAAATTTGCCTTGAAACCTGTCAAATTTGTACGCTGTCATTGACCTTTTGGAATCAGAATACTCCCTCATACACCGCCGAATCTTGTCTACCGTTGACTTCCGTTCGACTTTATCATACACCATAGTTTTGTGCTTTGTGGATGTTTTGTGATTCAAATAAGTGTACGACGCGTGGCGCGGAAAAACGCCTGCCTTACTTTGTCTAAACTGTGAATCAATAATTAAAATCGGCTAAAAATTAACGAAACTATTGAAGAAATAAAAAATTTCGTTTTTTTTGACAGCGAAGCTAGCATAAAACGGTTTTATGTTATATCTACGGAACATACTGGTCGATTTTACAAGCTACAAGATTCTACAAGATTTTGTGAATTTTAAAGTTTAACATCTGGATAACTGTATGCTTTTGTATGTAAAATGCTTTTTATATATAATATGTTCATATAGAACAAATATAAATAGTAGAATAGGTTTGTGATTTCTGTGACTTTCAGTTCCGTCCAAACTTGTGTTTTCTGTGACTTTCAGTTCCGTCCAAACTATGATGAGGTATTAATATTTTAAATTCAAGTATAAATGATCAATAAAACAAATCGTACATCATTCTGAAGATCCTCAATGAAGGTGAAAGAACTTCTAAGTGATTCTATTCCGTATATATATATATATATATATATATATATATATATATATATATATATATATATATATATATATATATATATATATATATATATATATATATATGCCAGGCATATATGGGCATATATATATATATATATATATGCCCAGATATACAACCGCGGTAAGTGTTATGATTCATCTATTTGCTTATTTCTCTATGTAATGAATTGCTACAAACCCAAGATTTCTTTTCACAAAACAAATATGAATAGCAAAGAACTTAAAAGCTAATAAATATATTCCAGGCTAATTATAGTTTTGCCATTCCCAAAACACTGCTTGAGTTCTAAAATCGATTTTTTATTACATTTTATTTAAACATAATACTTACGAACACCTATAGGTACTATAAACATACTTTGTTATATTTTGCACTTCCATCACTTCGAAGAAACTTTTCGTTTATGACGTTCGTATGCCTTATTAATATATTTTATATGGCCGCACTTAATTTTACGTTAACTATGGTAATTTAAAATTCATTTGTGGAAACTGTATTGGAAAGTCATTAATTATCTGAATGAATATATATCTTAAAATAAATATACCTATTATTGCTAAAATTATGTAATCAGAAATAATGACATAGAGCCACATGCAAAGCAACTATTGACATGGCATTATACGAGTATTTATATTAAAGAATGTGTAGAATGCTAATATTCCACACATTCTGATATGCGCCATGACACAAGTTTGCCTAACTAGATAATATCATCTGGAAAATATAGAAACCTATAAAATACCGCATTTAAAAGAGAGTATATAGGGTCACAGATATTTGCATCTTCATTTATACTCATCTTCTTTTATACACGTATCATCGGGAGTACCACAAGGATCGTATCTGGAGCTCATATCATTCTCAATGGACGTTTTTCACAAAAAATTATTTTGCTCTAAAATAACGAGAATTTAGTATATATAACACCATAAATATATTTTTTATTACGATAAACCGTAAAAATAGGTTTAAAGCTTAAAAATCCTTTGACATAACCCCACGGCTACAATAACCAATCAGTGTGCAAGGAAAAAGCTACGTTGCCAAATCATTCTTTCAACTAACGCACTCCCTCCGAACGCCGAATTCCGAATCTGCTATACCGGCTGATATTTTTACAGTTTAAGTAAAAAAAGCAATATTCACAATTAAATTTAAAAAATTCTTAGACTGCTTCAGAAAGCAGT
>CAXKVY010000377.1:0-125000 GCA_964058915.1 Tetropium fuscum
ATAAGTAGGTAGTTGTTATTTTCGAACTAGTTGTGATATTTTCTAGTGTTAATTTGTTTGGTTTTGCAATATATTTAAAATTCGTCACGTAGCAAAATGTCCTAGCTGAATTTAAGTGTATTATCTGTTATATATATTTTTTTTTTGTTGTAGTCAAAGGTTTGTTTTTTCTACTTAAATTTCCAGAAGGATATTTTGCGAGTGAGTTTAGTTAGACGTTTCAATTTTTGTTCTATGGAAATAATGAACAGTATGACTAGTATTTGTTCGATTTAGTTAAAACATTGTGCTCAATTCTTGAACAGATAGTTATTTTTCTAAAATAAAATAGTGATGAATATTTAACCTTTTCTATGGTAGTATTAGTAGTGACATCAAATGTTTTATGTATCTTGACTCTTAGCTGTATGTATTCTATATGAAATATTAGCAAATGTCAAACAATGCAATTATTTGTAAATTAAATTGAATTCCGCCAATCGTTTTCTTTAATAAGCAACACATTTTGGTGACTTATTTGTATATAGATATTTTCGTATAAATGTTATAATATTCAAATTTTTTATAAAGATATGTATGTGAGAATCATTAAGGTACTTTGCATACGTTACCTAAGGAGATTTCGTTGGGCACAAAATATGATGTCTGTTGATGTAACGTTAATATTCCAAATATCATATTCCACTATAAGGTGTATACATTTCTGTGTTCATTTTTCATTTGTGCTCAATTTTTTATGTAATATGAATTGAAGCCAAATTTTTGCCATATATTCTACTATATTGTAAACGTATTTATTATTATTAGTGTTAAAGAATAATAATTCCACTGTTTGTAATAAAAACTGATATAGGTAACCGTAGATTTTTTAGTCTTTTTACATGGATTTGTACCTTTTCCGTCCATCGCTGTTGACTTGTTATAGTGGTTCGTCCCTTCTATCAATCCGTTAACCATTTTACAATGCTTTTTTACACGTATTGACTCTAAAAACACTTCGTTCAGATTATTTGGTGTACTATTTATCATACAAATCTTGCATCGTTGCAAACAAAAGTCCTTATATTCACCTGTGTAAAAACCTATGTTAAACGTTATACTTTCCTCCGAAAGTGTAACTTTTTAAGTTATTGTTATAACTGACAGCGTTTCATTACATTATCATCGACGACAAGTAATTAATTATCATTGTAAAAATGCACGACTATTAAAATTGCGGATTAACCTACAGAAATTCACTGATATCTAAATCCTTTTTTAAAATGCACGAAGGTGAGCAGTGGATCTATCGTAGAAGGTAAGTGATATCTTAAATTTTAGTTAGTTCGATGACACATTTTTTGATAGAAGGAAAATTGCTATTAATTCTAGAGTACGATAGTGTTTTCTAACAATGTTAGTGTTCTGGTCATTCTTGTTTTCTTTGATGGACAAACGCTGCAGATTTTACTAGGGATGTTTCCCGGGAGAAAAATAATTTATAAATACCCATAAGAATCAAGTTGTAAATTATAATAAAAAAAAAATTCGCGTGCAGCACAGTAAACATGATAGTAGTGATTACTTCTTTACCGATTCGTTGGAGAGAGGGGTGGGAGAGAGGTTTTGTACATATTGGCTTTATGGTAACTGAAGTGGGACACATATGTTCGTGATTCTAAATGGTGTAGATTTCTCGAGAATATAGCATCAATCGTTGTTTCTGATTTAGTCGTGGCAATGTTCCGGTCGTTATTCATATCTAAACTGAATTTCTCATGAAGAAAGTGAAGTAGTGGCAAGGACGCATCCTCCGCAAAAAGATCATCCATTTGGATCAGATTCGAAAGCCCAATCCAGATATATCCAGCAGGATATGCATAAGTAATCCGAAGGCCGTAATTTTGACGAACGATGGTACTCGATGGCTTGTTATGTCGGAGAATAATTACTGTTGCATGCTGTGAAATTATTAATTCTTAATTTACGGCAAGCTGAACAAGATCTCATTAGAACCAGTACCTATAGTATTTTTCTTTATTTGAGAATAATGCGATTTTAACAGCATGTCAAATTTTTCTATTAGTGTGTGTGTGCGTTGTTGCATATGCATTGTGCACAAAAATACCTAATGGATATTGGGATGTAGATCAAAACATCTGTGGAATTGATAGATTAAATAAAAATAGTCGAGCCTCTGACCAACATAAAAGACTTGAAGTTCCTAAGGTGTCAATTTAGTTAGGTCTACCAAGAGAACTAAAAGTAACGCTTTTCCTGGGGTCTATAAATTTCAGCAAGTTTTTTTTACTTAAGTTGCAGTGAATAAATTAAGTAATACAATGGGCTTTTTACTGAATTTTTTTTATTGCTTTGTGATAGTATTTTATAAAAAAATCTTGTCTATGGAGAAGGGAGAAAGAGCCTCAATCTGCGCAAACTTCCTAATAACGTGCGCCACCATCTTCTAGTCTAGGATTACAGGGGGGAGTTAATACACGATTGAATATGTGGGGGCTATTGGTAATACTCTGTAAATAATACCACATTGATCAATTTTGTCATAAATCGGTTGGAAGCCTAGCACCTTATTTCTGTTACTTCAAAAGTCAGCTAAATCTATGGATACTCTCCATTGTCTATTTTTTACACTTACACTTAATACATGGCATTGTAATCTTTGGCAATATTAAGTGATGCACAAGGATAAAAATAATAAAATAGACTTTATTTAAACAATATCACAGCTTAATTTATACTACTTAATTAAACCTATATACCTACATGTGTAATATATACAAATGATAAATGAAACGATACAGAGATTCACGACGTAGATCTTATAAACTAGGTCTATCGTTTAACGTCACAGATCGTTATCGCTTGTGACTGATCACTCTTATATAATTAATGTAATGAACAAAAAAATAGTTTTAGTATCGGAGTCGTAAATGATCGTATATGAATAGTTCAACTTCAATGAAAAACTACAAATTATTAATACATTGGCTTTTAAATTACAATAATATACCTAAATGAAATAAAAAGGAATGATTGTTTTGTATGAATGAAAAGTTTTCGGCTCTTTTATTAGTGCTATTTTTTAAAGTACCTTTAAAGATGTATTTGGCATTTTTCTACGAATACTTGTATTAAATCAAAACTACTGAAGTTGGTGCTACGAATAAGTGAGTGGAGTTGACTATATACATTATCAGTAATTGATTTTTTTAACAAAGAGAACTGTGTGTAAAAATACCGAGTTTATTCCTAAAGCATATTGGCTGTAACATAATACAAAGTCTCTAAATGCTCTGAAAATATTTGCAGTCGATATATTTGGATTCAGTGGCGGCCCGTGAGTTTACCTTCAGGAGGACGATGCAGGCAACAAAATAAGTACCCTATTTGGGGCTTACTCAGGAGCTTATTTAAAGTTAAAATAAATTTTGCCTTTGTCCGCGATAAATTTCTGTATCACCTTTTCATTAAAGTCTGTAATATTTTGAACCATAGAACTTTCAATTGACAACATTCCTAGCGCACTTAGATCATCTTCCGGATTTTCGCATATGGTATTTCTCAAAAATGTTTTAATTTGTTTTAATTTTGAAAAACACCTTTCTGGTTCTGCGGTTGTCATTGGTATGGTCACTAATATCCGTAAAACTTGTGTAATTTGTTTAAAAGCCCCGTCTAGATCTAGGGATAGGATAAGATTTAATGTTGCTAAGCAACCAGAAGTACTTGGATCATCTATCAGTTCTGATCTAGAGTAAAATATATTTAATTCCGTTTTTAAAACGTCTTTGTCTATCATTGGAAAGGCTTTGCAAAACTGTTCTATGTCGTCTAAAGGGAGTGCTTTCTGATATTTTGCATATTTTTCCTTTAAAAACAGTTTTTCCCCAGAAAGGTGATATTTAAATATACAACGCTCATTGATTTGAACCGTTATTATATCACAAACTTCTCTCGCAGATAAATTTAAATCTTCATTATTTAGCCTTCTCCTTTTTCTTATATTTACAGTGGTTTCGTCAGCTGTAGTATCTTCAACAGGAGGCAAACTATTTAGAATATTTTCAATTGCCTTTTCAACACATTCTATTGCTATTTGTATTTTTACCAGATCTCTCTCAGTTTTCTGTAACTGGTTATGCAACATGTCTACATGTGGCATAACTTGTGCAAAAAAATTTAACCAATAGAAAAAACAATCATCATCGAGCCATTTAGCAAATCCAGCAGCAAGTAAAGTTGTTTCTGAGTTGTATTTTGTCAGCTGTCCTATTTGAATATTTGTAAAACATGTAAGAATATCATCTTTGTAGGTAAAAATGGTTTGGACTGCTTGAGAATTAGTGTTCCAACGTATCTGTGACGATCTTGGCATTCTATTGTCACAAACGTCTTTTAAGGCTGCCGTTCTATCGGGTGAGTTTGAAAAAAAATTGGCAATGCCATTTACATTAAGAAAAAAAATTCTTACAGTTGGTATGCTTGAAACTGCTTGTTCTAATACCTCATTAAGCGGATGGGCATAGCAGTATATAAAATCGGCATTTTTATATATTTCCCTAATTTTAAAATTGATGCCTCCTAAGGGGCCATTTAGGAGCATGTCTACTGCTCCGTCATATGTTTGGGCAACTAATTTATTTGGAGATATTTTTAACAGTGGTTCTAGTTGTCGTAAAATATATTCTGATAACTGATCTGCGTCTTGTGCTTCTGGATCGGAGAAACCCCAAAATCTTTCAAATAGGCGGCCGTTTAATTCATAGCGAAACACTAAAACCATTTGAGTTTGTGTTGAAAAATCCGTTGCGTCATCAGACATAACTGCAACAAAAGAACTATCGGCGATTTCTTGGGAAATATGCTCTCTGCATACCTCAAACATGCACTGTAACAGTTCCTTTTGTATTTTGTTCGAGGATTCCTTAGAAACATGCGTATCACTAAGATGTTTATCTAAAACGGGATCAATTTTCCTACTGTAGTTTACCAGTTCAAAAAATACTGCTTTGCTTTCCGGATCACTCTTTTCATTATGGCCACGGAGAGAAATGTTACATGCACCATATAATTTCAAAATGTCTATAATTTTTGAAAGAACCAATCGATTTTTCTTAACTGTTTCGTTGTGATTATTTATTTGTTCTGCACTACTTAAACAAGAAGCAATATTTACTCCTAGAAGTTGAAAACTCACCAGATTATTTTTATGTCTAAGAGAATTTTCATGTTTTTTAATCTTGTCCGACAAATGCTTCAGGACAGACACGCCTACTTTTGTCCAGTTCTCTTCGCCTCCAAACAATAAACATACAAAACAAAAGAGCGAATTTTGTTTTTCACAGCCGCATAGCCATAGAATTTTTTTATAGATATTCTTGTCAAATTTTCGGGTAAAACCCAGCCTACTCTTGCACTCCTTCTGCACCTGAACTAAATTTAACATTGGCGTTGGACGTCCGTTATTTTTTAAATCCAATTTTTTTTCTAAACTTAAATTGTTAATATCAAGTTTTTTTATATCACAAACCCTCATTTTCTATACTTTATACTATATTTATAAAACTACACTATTGAAAACCGGAAAACATATCAAATCACTCGCGAAAATTTACGTAATGCAAAGAAAGTAACAAAAAATACACGACGGGCAGAGTCCTCCCTCACGGGCCGCCACTGTTTGGCTTTCTAAAGAATAGGTATGTAGTTTGATCTGGTGCTACGAATCAGTGAAAATATAAAATGAGTCGGTTTTCTTCTACTAAGCCGTTAGGTCGAATTAAAGCTGTCTACAAAATTAGTTTAAACAAATTAATGCCTATAAAATTAGATGTTCTCTTCATTTACACCTCAAGGCGAACCCATTGTTGAATTGCAAATATGAAATCCCAATTATAAAATATCACGAGTCACACGGACAAAATCTCTATTTCTTTCTTAGGAGCAGACCTCTGCATCAACAAATTATCGATTTGCTCCTCATTGTAAAACACTATAAAGTCCTTGGGCGATAGTCCCTCAAAAACCGAACAAACTGAAGGCTTGAGGTTATAAAAAAGCAGGGGTTGGTCCCTACTCGCAAAATCTTGAGTTAACGTGCCGATAACAGTAGCAGCAGTGTAGTCTGCACCATAGATGTGTGTGCAGTCTATAACAACTGGGAATCCTTGCCGTATGCTTTGTTTTGTTACTAAGTTCCTAACATAGTCTACAGATGGGAAGATCAAGCATCTGTCTGGAGTGAGAATGAGATACTCGGTACCAGCGGCAGTCTAAAAATAAGCAAATATTAAGTTGTAGGACAGTTATGTTGATAAAACGGTCATGGTGTAAAATTACTCAGGTTGAATAAGTTAGCTATTATGTTATTTTCTGTACTTACATGTAATTTCTCTACACTAATTTTTGGTCTGGCAGCATGATACAAAATGAATAACAAATTAACTCCAATCCCAACAATTATACCAATTTCCAAAGGCAATGCCAGGCAAGCTACGAAAGTTATGAAACATACCACAAGACAACTCTCTGAAAAAATAAATTTGCGATAATCTTCTATATCATGGAAATAACAGCATAAAAAATGAATAGTTTATATATTTTAGACCACAAAATACAAAGATTTAAATTTTGTTTATTCTAATTCATTAACCTAAAAATTTCACGGGTCCAGTTCCTTACTTTTCACGCTAAACTCTAAAGTCCCTAACCTAAATGCCATTTCAAACCAAAACACATGCACAGTTGCCAGATGTCAATTTTCTCAGTTTTAGTTTAATTCGCATCAGGTTATGTACCGTTTTTTTTGTTGATACGTTATTAACCGCTTATAAGGTGCTTCTGAAAAATTTGTGATGTGAGATTTTATAATAATTTAATAGTTTAATGACAGGGTGGAGGAAATATGGTAAAAATGTAAAAATAATCAAAAATGATCGAGAATATGACGTTTTTATTTTGATTCGTCAGAAATGGAATAAAATAACGCAAGGAAAACGTTACATTTCCATCGCCCTCCTTTCGAATATCGCCGGAAATGTAACACAGACAAATTAAGTGGATCACCGGTGATAATATCGAAAACGTTTGTGATGTGAGAACCTGAAATCTGACAACTGTGCGAAAAACTTGAAATAAAGCGCATGCGCGCCAAAATATGTGAACTGCAGATTACCGTAATGGTGAATACTAAAGCCGGCCAATAAATCTCATTGTTCGCTACTTTACTACTAGATGGACACGCTTCAACTGTTTTAAATTTAAAATATTAAGTAATTTATCTATGATGATTATTTATTTATTTATTTATGGCTGCATCTTCTGTTTGATTTGGCTATTTTTGCTTCTAAAATATTCAACTATATTATCTGCTGACTAACGTTTTGCATTTTAAGAGGCATTGGCAAATAAAATAGCCATAAAAATCCTAATAAACCAATAATAATTATCTACATCTACATAACCAGTTATGAAAAGACTAATTTTATTTGATGAATGTAGTGTTTGCCAAAACAAATGAACGAGAGACATTTTGTCATAACGGGGTTAGTTAAAATGACTTATGAAATGAAATGACACTATGTTTTATAAAAAAAATGCTTACTTTTTGATCTCCACATTGGCTTGATAACTTTGACTTCCACCATGAAGATAACGGCGGCAATAATTATGCCCCCAAGGGCTGCTTTTGGGATGTAATAAAAGTACGGGGTGAATAGTAGAAGGGACGCAATAACCAAAATACCAGTGTAGAGACCTCCTAAAGTAGTTTTAACACCACTGGCATTATTTACAGCACTTCTAGCCAGGGCTCCTGATCCAGGGAAACCCTGGACGAAGGAGTTTGCTACGTTACACAGTCCTATAGCAAACAATTCTTGAGTTGCATCAACGGCTTTACCATTTGCTGCAAGATTAGGTATATGTAAGCATCTCTACCATAGTTTGGATTTCACGAAAAGATTTATTTTATAGCAAAATATCTTACCAAAAGCCTTGCAGATAGCAATATTTTCCAACAATCCGATTAAAGGCAATATGACGATTCCACTACCCAAATTTGAAATCATATCGAAGAAAGAGTACGATACAAGCGTTCCATTTTTAACCTCCTCAAAACCAAATGGGGGCACTTTGAATGAGGGTAAACCTGGAGGAACATCTCCTATTACTTGAAATGGAGTGGCGCCATCTGTGGTTAATGCAAAACTAATAAATCCACAGACTATTACCAGAATTGCATTTCTCGCTGTTCCGATGAACCAGATTAGTTTGTTCACCACTTTGTGGCAAGTGGTTGGCTTCTCATCGTCTCCTTTAGGGCCAATTTTCTGAGCACCAAGAAACTAAGAGATTTATGTATATATTATGAACTATGGTGGTACCTATTGAACTTATAATTTCTAAAGTTACAATTAATATATTTAATTTTTAAATAATTAATACCAATTATTAAAAGAATACGAAATATGGTTGGGTAAGTTATCTTGTCCTTGCAAGTGTTAGATATCCTGCAGATAACAAAGTGGATTGTCAGATAGTGTAACTTACCCTCAGAAGCAGTAGTACAACGATACAGGATAACCCCATAACAGCATCCCAGACTTGGGTATTGTGTATATCTTTCATGATGCTATGCCACGACCTGATGAAAGTATTACCGGATGCCTTAATACCCAAAACATCTCTAATTTGTGAGGTGACGATGATGAGGGCAACTGCAGAAGTAAATCCTGATGAAACTGGTCCTGAGACGAAGTCGATCAAAAAGCCTGAAATATATAGGGTGTTTTACATAAGTAGGTACCTATGATCTTTTTGAATTTTTTTTATAATCCCATACAGATCAGGATAATCTATACCTATAAATATGCGAACAAATAAAATTTGAAAAGTAGAGACCCTCCATAAAAAAATACATTTGCAAATTTGTTAATTTCTGAATTTATCCATTATTAATTTAAAATGTTTATTGACTTGTGCTATTGATATGGTTTGCGATCGTGATACCCACTGTAGGCAAATATAATTAAAGTTCTTCGGCACTTTTTCAAATCAAGGTTAAGCTACAAGTGTTTTCGAATGCATGTTCATCAATCTGCAACCACATTCCAATTTTTTTGTGGTAAATACTCGTGCGGAGAATATTTTTAATGTGCGGTTGTCCGGTTTGATTGATTCTGTTACAGCAATTAGTACTTTTATTATTTGTATATATTAATGTCATCAAGGAAAGAAAAACGCATGAATATTATTTACTGCATATTTTATGTTTTTTTTTAATGTTTGGGTTAATTTATTTCGAACGATTTTGCCTCGTGCTAAATGGTATTGTCACCACTACAAATACAAAATTATTCAATAGTTTGAACTGACATTTGAATATTTATATAAATTTGTGACAAGTGACATACCGACATACCTATAACACTTACCATAGATTAATATATTATATAGACCTTACCTACTTATACAGTATACATATAATATATTAATCTATGATACATATTTTCTATGTTAGAAACTTCTCAGTTTCGTGGGTTGAAGATTGAAGGAACCAGAATTCAGACCTTCAATCAACGTCAGTTTTCAGCATAAACAATGTCTATGGTCTCTCTGTTCTAGTCTTCTTGGGTATACCTATGCAAACGTGTGGTCTTCTTGGGTATACCTATGCAAACGTGTGCCAGATTTAATTAAGGCAGTATAGTGTCTATCCGCGGGCGCGGCGGTTGTTTTCAAAATATGTACACAGCCGCCGCTACGCATCGATGTTACTCCGCATGAGCGGTTAAATCTCACCATAATTCATATATTTAGTTCGTCACAGGTTTGCCAGAGCATTGATAGCCTAACGGTAAGCGTATGCTTTGCATACTGTAGGTTTCGAGTTCTAATCACAGTTTATGATATTTTTTTACTTAATAACATACTCATAAGAAACGTATACATGGCAAAATGCCTGCCAAGGAGAACCAGTTTTGTCACAATTACTTTTGTCACACTTTGCTCTACTGACCATATAATAAAGATACGTGTACATGGCATAAGGTGCTCATGAACAATGAGGACCAGATGGTTTCCCAAGAATATTTTTAGATTGTTCCGCGTCGGTTAAATTAGAAATATAAAGTGACCGCCGCAGCGGTTGCATAGACATAAGTAAATATGGTGTCCGCAGGACACACTGTAGAAATTGCCATATATTATGGAGCATATTCATATATCTGACCTCCATTCACGAAATTTTTATATTATTTGATCCTTTATTTACCTAATCCAAAAAGGCCCATGACGACTTGTATCAATCCAGTCAAGAAACAGAGAAGAATCGCGTGCTCTGGTCCAAGACCATTGATGGCTTGAAACGTCAGAAGCGACGCGATAGCTGTGGGTCCAAAGGGAACGTCCTTACAACTTCCAAAGACTATGTATACAAAGCAACCCAGAAACGATCCGTATAGTCCGTATTCCGTTGGTAGGCCCGCGATGCCAGCATACGCTAGGGCTTGTGGAATTAAAGTCAGGCCTACTGTGATTCCAGCTATGATGTCTCCAAGAGCATTCTCTGCTGTGTATTTCGGTAGCCAATTGAGAATGGGAAGTCTTTTGTATAGCATTTTCTTAGTGCAGGCGCCTTTGACCTTATTTTTCGCCCATGGTCCCAACGACTTTAGCTTTTCCTTGACGGATGATTTCTTGGTGTCAGTGTCCTCCACTAAAAAGAAGTTATTAATGGCAATGTGTGTTTAATAAAAATCTATACTTAGGTATACTGAGAAAAAATGAATAATGAGAAGGAATAATAAAAACATGTTTTATTGAAGAAAAATAATATAATAAATATAATAATATATTATTTTGAACGCCATATTTTAGCAATACATACTTATATTTTCTCGATAGTAGGGATATCCCTCCCGAGGGTGGTATATCCACTACATAACCCACAACCCCCGCCTAAGGTTATTGCGTAATTTTGCGTTTTGAACTGACATATTATACCAGTCACCAGAAGACCAACGAGCGACTACCTGTTAGGTTTAATTAGTTGTATATTGTTGACTTACCCAAAAAGTGACTGCTTCCTAGGTATTCTGAATCTCTTCTATGTCGGTGGTTAATGCTAGCAGTTGAGGCACTGAGAGCTGGATTGGCGTAGGAGAGATGAGTGGATCTTTCTTCCTCGTCTGTGTCTCCCTCTCGCTTCTCCGAGTTTTGATTGACCCTATAAAGGTTTAGATATATTTTTTATATTTTAATTGTAGGACAATTATGACAAAACATTCCAAAAAATCTCAATTTATTGTAATATTATTATTTTCAAGAAGGTAAAATATATTTTCGTCCAACTCGCACAAAATTGGCGCTTTCCCATGCATGCGGAGAAAGAGGGAAGTCGCCTATTTCAAACAACTATGCGCGTTTCGATTTTTGTAAGCACTAGTGCGGAAAATAGACTTTAACGACTACATGAGGTTTCCGCACGCTTCAAGTATACTTTTCCGCATGTGCACGTCGTTGTATAAAATAGCCCACCTCCCGTTTTCCTCCACATGCATAGAAAAGCTCAATTTTCTGCGATATGGACGAAAAATAGTGTGTATGACACGTGCGGACAGCGATCGCGACTCGTCTTGCGCATACTCATCCCAATCGCCATCTTTCAGCACTTGTTACATAAATAACTATTTATCTCAATCTTTATAACCAGAAAATTTACTAAACCTAATACAGGCGATATTTTATATCTGCCAATTAAGCTTAAATCCATTTTTAGCTGATGGTATGTGTATGTGTATAGGATGAAGTTGTCCACAGTAAACTACAGCATAAGGAGATGCTATGACGTAAAGCTATATATTTTAAGGATACCTCGGCTCCTGTAAATTTATAAATCTAAAGCTATAGGCAAAACGAATAAATTTGCCTTGAAACCTGTCAAATTTGTACGCTGTCATTGACCTTTTGGAATCAGAATACTCCCTCATACACCGCCGAATCTTGTCTACCGTTGACTTCCGTTCGACTTTATCATACACCATAGTTTTGTGCTTTGTGGATGTTTTGTGATTCAAATAAGTGTACGACGCGTGGCGCGGAAAAACGCCTGCCTTACTTTGTCTAAACTGTGAATCAATAATTAAAATCGGCTAAAAATTAACGAAACTATTGAAGAAATAAAAAATTTCGTTTTTTTTGACAGCGAAGCTAGCATAAAACGGTTTTATGTTATATCTACGGAACATACTGGTCGATTTTACAAGCTACAAGATTCTACAAGATTTTGTGAATTTTAAAGTTTAACATCTGGATAACTGTATGCTTTTGTATGTAAAATGCTTTTTATATATAATATGTTCATATAGAACAAATATAAATAGTAGAATAGGTTTGTGATTTCTGTGACTTTCAGTTCCGTCCAAACTTGTGTTTTCTGTGACTTTCAGTTCCGTCCAAACTATGATGAGGTATTAATATTTTAAATTCAAGTATAAATGATCAATAAAACAAATCGTACATCATTCTGAAGATCCTCAATGAAGGTGAAAGAACTTCTAAGTGATTCTATTCCGTATATATATATATATATATATATATATATATATATATATATATATATATATATATATATATATATATATATATATATATATATATATATATATGCCAGGCATATATGGGCATATATATATATATATATATATGCCCAGATATACAACCGCGGTAAGTGTTATGATTCATCTATTTGCTTATTTCTCTATGTAATGAATTGCTACAAACCCAAGATTTCTTTTCACAAAACAAATATGAATAGCAAAGAACTTAAAAGCTAATAAATATATTCCAGGCTAATTATAGTTTTGCCATTCCCAAAACACTGCTTGAGTTCTAAAATCGATTTTTTATTACATTTTATTTAAACATAATACTTACGAACACCTATAGGTACTATAAACATACTTTGTTATATTTTGCACTTCCATCACTTCGAAGAAACTTTTCGTTTATGACGTTCGTATGCCTTATTAATATATTTTATATGGCCGCACTTAATTTTACGTTAACTATGGTAATTTAAAATTCATTTGTGGAAACTGTATTGGAAAGTCATTAATTATCTGAATGAATATATATCTTAAAATAAATATACCTATTATTGCTAAAATTATGTAATCAGAAATAATGACATAGAGCCACATGCAAAGCAACTATTGACATGGCATTATACGAGTATTTATATTAAAGAATGTGTAGAATGCTAATATTCCACACATTCTGATATGCGCCATGACACAAGTTTGCCTAACTAGATAATATCATCTGGAAAATATAGAAACCTATAAAATACCGCATTTAAAAGAGAGTATATAGGGTCACAGATATTTGCATCTTCATTTATACTCATCTTCTTTTATACACGTATCATCGGGAGTACCACAAGGATCGTATCTGGAGCTCATATCATTCTCAATGGACGTTTTTCACAAAAAATTATTTTGCTCTAAAATAACGAGAATTTAGTATATATAACACCATAAATATATTTTTTATTACGATAAACCGTAAAAATAGGTTTAAAGCTTAAAAATCCTTTGACATAACCCCACGGCTACAATAACCAATCAGTGTGCAAGGAAAAAGCTACGTTGCCAAATCATTCTTTCAACTAACGCACTCCCTCCGAACGCCGAATTCCGAATCTGCTATACCGGCTGATATTTTTACAGTTTAAGTAAAAAAAGCAATATTCACAATTAAATTTAAAAAATTCTTAGACTGCTTCAGAAAGCAGTCTTTTTTTTCTTCGTTAATTTGCTATGGGAATTTATTATAAAACTTGGGGCCATATAAATTTAGGCTATTTTTACTGGAATTTACTCTTAAATAAGAGTAGGTATCTTATATCCTCAGAACCTCGTGTATTATGAAAATGAACAGTTTTTTGTATTGTAGGTCTATAGGTCAAGGTTCTTCTTGGTATACAAAACAGAAAATTTAATATTTACACTGAGGGTAATGTTAATAATTGTAAATTTCCCGAATTAGTGGAATTAGTTACGACCCCAGCATGAGCCCCTGGGACACATGAGCTACAAACAAAGCATGATAAGCTGTTAATAATATATTTATTGTCCTACTAGTCTGTTATGTTGAAATAACCGCCCTATTTGGAGATCCATTAGATGAGAAATAACGCCGTAGGGCATTATAAATTTATAACTATGGAAAAAAATCAATTCTAAAATAGAAATTACAAATAACCTTTATTGCCGTCAATAAAAATTAAATGCGTTGCTATGCAATGCGTTTATAAACAATTTTGATTTTATTCTGTTTTAAATCAAATCGTTCTAAACATACCTAATAGATGTTAAATTAATAAATCGTAAGTGTAAAAAAAATCGAATTAAATATTAGACTAATAGGACATTAAACGTTGAAGCCACCACGGGTGTTATATGATTATGACGCCCTCGGTCATATATAATGACATATATTTATTGACAGTTTGGAAGATAAATTATCGACGTGACAGGCTAAATTGAGTTTAGGATCCATGTGTATACCTAAAAATTTATCTGATGCAGGATTAGCAAAGTTATACAAGGGTCTATGAGTAAAGAATATCTTGATAGTAGTAGGTATAGATGATTTTCATTGAGTTTTGTGCATCCGTCTGTGCAGCATACATAGAATACCGGCTCCCCGCACCAGAGTTTATATCATCGATATAGATTATAAACGGTGCTGGACCGAGAGCCGATCCCTGCGGAATGCCACTGTTTCCAGAAAGAAAATTCATTGAAATATGTATATTATGATACTTGTTTGGATAAAACTGGCGTCAGAACAAAACCTAATAAAAATCATAGGCCACCCCAATGCGAATGCGAAGTCAATATTCCGATATTGTAAATGTAACATGAAATAATAATTGAAAATAAGAGGGAATACGGAACTGAGGTCAACAGATGCCTCCTCCAACGGCCCGAAGCAGTGGTTCCATATCAATGTCAAGAAGAAAGTAAATATAAGTTGGTAGGTACTTATACCTATTTACTAACAAAAATTAGTTAATGGTAATAGATCTAGGGAGTCTAGCAGTCTAGGCACAATCATTAGCCGCGATATTATCAATAAAGTCTGAGGTATGTGTTGTTAAAGATATCATTGACCTTATTAACACGTAGTATGCATGCCACATATACAAAATTACATACGAGGTACCTATGACATACATAAAATGTTTTATGTTTACATGTATGTTGGTATGTTTTATGTATTACATACATAAAACATACGAGGTACCTATGAGTAATTTAGAATTTTAATTTCACGATAAAAATTAGTGTTAGGTAGTTCTCATGACTACTTTTTTTTAATTTTAAATGGACTATGCGGAAATATTGTAGGTTATTTTTTACTTTACGACTTGCCGTTTTTCAAATTTTTTTTATATAAATAAGGAAACACCTATGAGTCATGTTCGTCCATCCAAATTTTGCGCAAATGAGGTCAAAAGTCTCTCAATCCTAGAAATAATTGTCCCTCCTAATTCAGAAATAATTGTGCTGGATCATTTTGGTGTCCAATTTTTTTTTAACTTATTATTTTCAGTTTGAATTTTTTGCCGGTTATTTGGTATAATGGTAGTGGTTAAACTTTGGTATAATGTAGTATCATTTATGTAGCATATTAATTTTTTCTTTTTGTACTTTTTTCTTTTTATGTTTACTTACTTACTTATACTTACTTATTTTTAAAAAATTTCGAGTAATCTTTATTTGTTCTCGTAGTTGTTTAAGAGTATCAAATGGGCTTTTTTTAGGAAAATGGGCTATGAATCAATAAGTCTTGTTATTTGGTTGATGTAGTTTTGACAGACCATAAAACTTTTAAGGCACCTATAGCTATATCTTTTGTGATATAACCAAAGGTTTATTTTTTGTTGGATTATTTCTTAAACATTGATATGTTGTCGTATAGTCGTATCATTTAAGTAGCATATTATTTTTTTTCTTTTTATACAACAGTTCATGTCTAGAGGTTTATATTATTTATCTGGTTTGAGAATAATTTCTAGATTTGTTAAAAAAAAAAATCAGTATTCTTTATTTGTTTTCCTAATTGTTTGGTGGTCTCATTTATTTAAACTTGTTTATTTGATAAATTCTATACCACATTATTGATCTTAGACCATACGAGTATTTAAGTTTTTAGTTTTAACTGATCAGTTATTTTTGCTTGTATTAATGTGAGTTTGGACATAAACTTAATATTTCTCGTAACTCCACAACTCGCAGAAAACATTTTCAATTATTTTAAAGCTTTACTTGTTTTCACCCGCAAACATTACAATGAAAAATTTCATAATGCGAACACGCCAACAGAAATTCATTATAATAAAAACAAACATTCGGCAATATTTTTCTAACATTTGCAAGAGCTGATCTAAATATTAGCACTAAATTCGCTAATGAGAAAAAAAAACAAAATACAAGACGATTATTCTTACAATTTCGTCAGGCATGCGGATCCATATGTCTACCAAATAGGTACCTACGTGTTTTAGCAACAATGGATTGGGTGCACATTAACAATTAGAACTACCAGTATGTATTTTCTGAATTAAAAAAATTCAGAAATTATTGTTGATAGGTAATTATATAATATCCTTTTTCTTACGTGTTATGCGTTTACATAATTTTTACCTCATATTTTTATAATAATAATGATAATCGTAAATATTATTTAATATCTGCTTAATTACATCGCCTGCATTGACCTTAAAGCCTTAAACCTTACCAGTTACCTAGTCTCGAAATTATCCAATCCCATTCGGTTAGTAGCAACCATTGAAAATTCAAAAAATAAATAAAAATATTAACTCTCAAAGAATCGATTAATCGCGTCACATCAATAATCAATTATCATATTGTCTCCTCCATTCTGTTCATTGTATTCGGTTTCATTTTCTATATTTAGCTTTTCTACAAATTCTCTCCACGACTTCCGCTTTGATTCCATTACTAAATTTTTCACCTTTTTTCTTTGTTCTTTACATGACTCATACTCATATAAAGTGTCTCTTTTACTATTTAAGTACTTTTGCCATTTATTTTTAATTTTTTTAGTTTGTTCCCCAATTTCTTCAGTACACCATGCTGTTTGTTTTTTACTATTTGTTGTTTTACACATACCACATATTTTTTTGCTGATTCTATAATAATATTTTTGAATATTTCTGAAATTTCATCTATGTCCTTATATCTAGTGTTCTATATTACCTATGCTATTACTTTACTCAGTTTCTCGTTAACCGCTAAATTAAGCTCTTCCAAAAAATTGTTCAAAATATAAAGATAAATATTTAAATGTTAAAGCAGCGGAGGTTCAAGTACTTTTTTAACGCTTCAGAGCAAGTAGTTCTAATTCTTAGATTAAGTGTTATCAAGAAAAAACTTTTATAAGTTAATATAAGCTTTTTCATAATTTTGTCCTTTCATTTTTAAAGCGTTTACCTTCAACAACAATTATAATGTTACGGAATGGTTAAAAGCGATTATGCACGATAGCCTGAAAATTCCCTAGATCTAGGGAAAATTTGCACAATCTGGCATTACCACACCCGAAGATAAGGCAACATCGCATCTGGGGATGGCAGATACAAACCCTCCATAGCAAAGTCTTAACCCTCTAGGACTTCCAATAACCGAGATACGCTCCTTGGCCCCATTTATAATAGTTGCAGTATAAGAACAGGCGAACAACCCCCTGTAGAACTCTTCGAGACGTCCTGTATACAATCTAGAATGGGATGGAATAATGGAGAATATTCTAGAACGGGATGAAATAATCGAGAAGTTTCCACAACCTTAGAAATAATATACAAGCTGTATAAAAAAGACGCGATAATATTTAAGGGGGTGATTTTTATATGATAAATGGACATGCATTAATATGGTTTTTATCTACTTTATCTGGTTATCTGGTTCTACGCAAAAACGGTGCGTAGAACGATACGTAGAACGATAAAATCTGCAGAATGCATTTTTCCCCATGATTGAACGGGGAATACAAAAATAATTTTTAGCCAAACCAGCGGCGTCATACCTTTTTCTTTAAAAATAACCGGTGACGAGGCAATACGCGCGCCACGCCACTGTTATGACTAAAAAATCGTTTTATATTTTAGAGTTCCATAGTTTTATATTCCAAAACAAAGTGTTAAGGAGCATTGTTAATGCCCCCTGGTATTGCAGAAATAGTGACCTCCATAGGGACATGGGAATGGACACCGTTATCCAGACCATCAGCGAATTCGCCAAAAGTCACGAACAGCGACTTCATCGTCACGTCAATGTGGAAGTCATCCAGCTCTTCGACAATACAAACCAGATTCGAAGGCTCAGGAGGATCAAACCCTTCGAGCTAGTATAATTTTGTGTTAGTGCAAAAGCAGAGAACAGTGCCTGTGTACACATTAATATTAGTGTAATTAAGTATTAGAAAAATATAAGGAACACTAGTGAGTAAGTCCTTAGATATAAGTTTTGTAGCAGTAGTAAATTAGGTTAGAAAAATATTACTCATTGATCTAAGTTCAGATCAGATTGTAATTATAGTAAATGCCATTGGTGTTTGTATACAAAAAAAAAAATATTTTAAAGTATGCGCCTCTTATGGCTATTAATACGCCTAGAATTCCATAATAATATCTCAAGCCGTTTTGGAGAAATCTAATTTTTACTGTTTTTTTATTTAAACTTCAACATCCTGTAGATCGGTAACGAAGCTTTTGCGGCCCAATGTTTGGGGGAACTTTTTTTATAAAATAACCTGGCCAATCAGCCCCTTAAATATTGCCGCGTCTTTTTAAAACATCCTGTATAAGTTCAAACGTTCTTATGATATCTAAAGTAAAATTAGACAAAAACCCAAACACTCAAAAAAGTTCTTTCTAACGCGAATTGCTTCCATACACTCCTCATAGTTCGTAGTAAAAAGTTACACGACCATGAGCGTCCGTTTGGGGGGGGGGGGGTGTAGCCAAGTCGAACATAGGATGCACAGGCTGTTTTGAGATCGTCTGCAAATAACATTGTTGGCGGAGAGTACTCAAATCGTCGGTGTTTTTAGATACAAACATGCAAAGGAAAAAATTCAGCCACTGCATTTGTATCATTGAATGTATGAAGCTTCGTGTGACGGGCCTTGTTAGCTTGAACTTTTTTAAATGGCGCGAATATTTTTACGATTTCATTCTGTGTCACAGCTATATTTTCCGTTCCAGGATATTATATCATTTTTGCCCCCTACATATCTCCGTAACCATAATTATGTATATGACCTTTTCTGTCCGAAATTAAATATAGATCATTTTCGTATAGGGTGACATTTGCGCCAGGCCTCGTAGTTTTCGAGATATTGGCGGAAAATTGTGAAAAATTACCATTTTTACCACTCTTTTCACCACTTCCCCCGAAACCCGACGCTCGTGGTCCGTGGTCGTGTAACTTTTCACTTCCTTGGTTTTACTAAGTTTGAGAAATACACCATCAATATATCTTCTGAATACAACGTAATGTTTTTTCCACTTACCGAACTTATTATATACCCTACAAATATATACTTTCAATATAAAGAAAAACTGTAATATAATAAAGAAAAACTGACATAGTTAAAAAAAAAGTGAAAAAATGTTAAATAACAATATATAAACACTACCAAACACAACAATATCACACACAACAATACCACACACAAAAAATCAACGAACTCAAATTACACTATATGGCAGTGATGGCACAGTAATTCGCTCGTCTGTTCTTTCAAAGTAGAAACCGCCACTGGTCCGTCACGGTTCGAAACCCATATGAATTTAAAAACTAAATACTATAACCACTTAGCTGCTCTGTAATTACATCATACCTAATTTTTTATGAAAAATGTATCTTTTTTTATAGCCGGGATTTCACCAAAACATTTGTTTGGGATTATGAGCAGCTTTTTTTAGCACGTGGTTGATCTGACCTTGATCCTTAAGACCTTGGTAAAGTGTAAATGCGTAGAGTTACGTATATGACAAGCTTCAGTAACCTGTAGGTAATCGATTGTGTAGTTTTTTTTATAATTAGGTACAGGTTAAATGTTAATCGGGAAAAAGAGAGCATTGATAATTGTTATTTAAGATCGTTATATACACAGGTGAAATCCCATGATTTTTTGCTATAATCGCGATTGTGCTCGCAGTAATTCATTTACATTGCCAATTATCGTGGTGAATGAACTAAATAAAGCATAAACTACGACATATACTATATATACCTATATACCTACTTGTTAGAAACCAATAGCTTTGATAAGGACATAGAAAACATTGCAATTTGTATAGGCTCCAAATACACTCCCCGGCACAAAATTCCGTCACCCTAAAATTTTGCCCAATTTTGATGTTTAATAACTTTTTTATTTTTCATCTGATTTTCATAAATTTTTTACCAGTCTGTAGATCAGTTCATTGTGTGTCTTTTTAATTATTGTAATAAGTCATATTTTTCGTCCAGGCAATATTATACAGGGGTAAATCAAAGTGTTGTTTTTTGTCGTAAACTCAAAACACCCTGTGGAAAAATTGAGACGAATAATTTTGTTTACAAACTGTTTGCTGCCATCTTAGACGTATTGTAAACATTTTGTTTTTTGATTCATCCCATTATCTCATTTCTTCTGCGAGCAGCAAAATTTTAAATGAAACGCTGATTTCAAGCTTATTTTTATTAACAAAAACATCCACTAGGTATATCACAAAATTAATTAACAAAGACAAATTTTAATAACGTGTATGTCCTCCTCTCGCAGCAATGACAGCTTGCATTCTTCGTGGCATCGAATTAATAAGATTACTTATTCTGTCTTGAGGAATAGCCTGATATTCTTCTGTCAGCGCCAGCCGTAAGTCTTGCAAGGTTAGTGGTTGCACAGGACGGCGACGGAGTGCTCTTTTAAGAATATCCCAAAGATGTTCGATTGGGTTGAGATCCGGGCTACATGCGGGCCAGTCCAATCTTGGAAGTCCAACCTCATCCAGATATTCGCTCACTACCCGTGCAACGTGAGGTCTAGCATTATCATGCATTAATGTAAATTGGTTCCCAATGAAATGAGCAAATGGAACAACAATTTCTTGGAGGATTTCCTCAATGTAACGGTGGGCGGTTAGTGCTCCATTTTCAACAAATACAAGGTCAGTACGTGCATCGGTAGAAATACCCGCCCAAACCATGACTGAACCACCGTAATATTGCAGTCGCTCAGATATGGTGCAGTCTGCATATCTTTCATTTCTACGTCTATATACCCGTTCACGACCATCCGGCGACCTTAAACAAACCCTGAATTCATCTGTGAATAGTACGTTTCCCCACTGTTCTACAGTCCAGTCAGCATGCGCTCTTGCAAATCTCAGTCGGTGTTGTCGATGCCGAGGAAGCAATTTTGGACATACTGCTGGCCTTCGTGAATGCAATCCTGCTTCTAACAATCTTCTACGTATCGTTCTTTCACTTACACTTACTCGACGTACCATTTGCAAGTCATTTTTTAGATACACAGCAGTAGCTCTTCGATCTCTTAAAGAACTCATAATGACAAAGTGATCATCAGCTTGAGTGGTCATTCTCCTTCTGCCAGAGCCTTGCCGCCTAATAAAGTTTCCCGTCTGTAGATACCTATTCCAAACATCACAAACTGTAGACCGCGCAATTCCCAGAGTACGGGAGACATAACTCTTATTGCGGCCATCCTCTATTAAGGCAACAATTCTACCTACGTCTGCTGTAGTTACCATGATGACAACACACTAAATTAACTGTACTGTCAAATATTCTGTCACAATAACCGCGTATTTAGCCAACGTCGATGTTTTTTAATTAAAAATGATAAAATTAACAGCGTTTCATTTAAAATTTTGCTGCTCGCAGAAGAAATGAGATAATGGGATGAATCAAAAAACAAAATGTTTACAATACGTCTAAGATGGCAGCAAACAGTTTGTAAACAAAATTATTCGCCTCAATTTTTCCACAGGGTGTTTTGAGTTTACGACAAAAAACAACACTTTGATTTACCCCTGTATAATATTGCCTGGACGAAAAATATGACTTATTACAATAATTAAAAAGATACACAATGAACTGATCTACAGACTGGTAAAAAATTTATGAAAATCAGATGAAAAATAAAAAAGTTATAAAACATCAAAATTGGGCAAAATTTTAGGGTGACGGAATTTTGTGCCGGGGAGTGTATATACACTCTGTGATTGTGTATTACCATTAAATAAAAAATCTATACAATCCTGCTGACATTGCTATTATTTTCTTTCTTTCTTTCTTTATTTTATTCTTTATTTTTTTTTAATAGTTAATATTAATGCACCATTTGCCAAGCCATTCTTGCAGGCTAACTAATAATTGTTCTTGAAGTTGTTGTGATGTTAGTGTTGGATCACTATTAGTCGCTAGTAGAGCTGTCATCCATCAGCTATCATTTTGATTGACACACATTTCTATGAGCTTTTGAAATGAGGTTCCTGCTGCTCCTAAAACTACCGGTGTGATAGACCTAAAGGCAGTTATTATTCTTTCCTTCATATTTTGTACTGTAATAATTGTGGCAGATATTTTCCAAAAAATCAAGATAAATAACTCCAGTCAATGTACCATCAAAGAAATGTGGTCCTATTACATATTCTCCAATAATTCCTCCCCAAACGTTTATAGACCAGCTGTGTTGGTTATCAACTTGCATAAAAAAGTGAGGATTTTCAGAAGCGTAATAATGGAAATTGTGCCTATTAACAAATCCATTTTTATGAAAAGTTGCCTCATCAGTAAATAAAACATTATTGAAGAAGTTGACATCATCTTGCATTTTACCTCTGGCCCAATTACAAAATTGTAGGCGCTTTTGAAACTGGTCATCATATAATTCCTGGTGCAATTGAATATGATGTGGATGCAACTTAGTTTTTTCGATCACAGACCGCCTACTTATTCCTACTAACGAGCTCAGTTCTCTTTGACTAACATGGTGATTCTCAACCGTTACCAGCACCACAGAAAATTCATTTTCTTCGTTCACAAAATGTTTTATTCGTTTACTTTTTTATATTCGATATTTCCGGTTTCCAGAAATCTATCGAGAAGGTTTTGGACGCTGCTAACATCAGGAATCCTTCTTCCAGCATAACGTTGATGATAAATAGTGGCTAGTAAACAATTTCTGTCTGACTTTCCCAACACAAAAGTCATGTCTACATGTTCTGCTTTATTAAAATTCATATTGTAAAATTCCAACTAGGTATTTTAAATTCAATACAAATTACACGACAATTTATACCAAACTGACTTTATACTTTTTGAATTTGACACTTATTTATTTATAAAATGAAAATGGTTCCCATTAGCTATAGGGAAGTACCTACAAAAAATGTTTTTCATGGAAACTGTTGAGGTTAGCGAATATCTTTCAAGTTATTTTATCATAAGTAACAGTTTGGTTTGAAATATATTCAGTTTTATTCATAAAAACCTCTGTATATTGTATATTACGCTATGTCGTGACGGAACCTGTATCGTGACGTCATAAATTCTGGTCCCCGAGCTGTCTTACGGAGGACTCGGTAAAATAAATTCTATATCGGTAAATTATCAAATACTACACATTTTCTATAGAAAAATACAACTCTCAAAAATACAAATGAGGATCTTCAGTGTGATGTACGATTTGTTTTATTGATCATTTATACTTAAATTTAAAATATTAATACCTCTGAGGCGCCATCTATCGGGTAGTAGCTGAATTAATTTAGTAGGTGGGTACTGTGCATAATAATTGATGGGTTATGATGTCACATCCGCTTTCACATTTCCGTCCCATTTTCCGAAATTTACTCTCATATCGCCGTAATCGATGTTTACACATCAAAAATATCTAAAATCGTCCGATATATCCCCGGTTGACCGCACTGTAACTAATTCCCTATTTGATGAAAGAAATGTTGAACTCTCAAAAATACAAATGAGGATCTTCAGTGTGATGTACGATTTGTTTTATTGATCATTTATACTTAAATTTAAAATATTAATACCTCTGAGGCGCCATCTATCGGGTAGTAGCTGAATTAATTTAGTAGGTGGGTACTGTGCATAATAATTGATGGGTTATGATGTCACATCCGCTTTCACATTTCCGTCCCATTTTCCGAAATTTACTCTCATATCGCCGTAATCGATGTTTACACATCAAAAATATCTAAAATCGTCCGATATATCCCCGGTTGACCGCACTGGAACTAATTCCCTATTTGATGAAAGAAATGTTGAACTCTCAAAAATACAAATGAGGATCTTCAGTGTGATGTACGATTTGTTTTATTGATCATTTATACTTAAATTTAAAATATTAATACCTCTGAGGCGCCATCTATCGGGTAGTAGCTGAATTAATTTAGTAGGTGGGTACTGTGCATAATAATTGATGGGTTATGATGTCATCTCCGCTTTCACATTTCCGTCCCATTTTCCGAAATTTACTCTCATATCGCCGTAATCGATGTTTACACATCAAAAATATCTAAAATCGTCCGATATATCCCCGGTTGACCGCACTGGAACTAATTCCCTATTTGATGAAAGAAATGTTGCAATCGGGAGGCAATATTGCGAAATTTAAAAAACTCCGAATTTTAATATAGGGTTTATGCCCCAAAAATATCATGCTAGCTATGCACTGTTTATAAAAATGGAGACATAGAAGTTGATGTTGCAAAAGAAATACGATACACACTTAGCAAATAAGAACGCAGATAGATTTTTAAAAGATAATGACAAGGATTTAACGATTAAACTTATAATTTTACAGTTTGTGACACAGGCAATAATGAAGGGTATTATTATGTCCGGTATGAGGAGCCGGAAATAAGAGGCCCAAATGAAAAACGCACTTTCTTGGTAGATTTTTTAGAGAAACGAAAAAAAGGGTCCCTTAAAGTAATTCTGTATTCTGAAAATTGCTGTGACAAAAAAGGAACCGTTATGCTTTTTCTATGTTTTCGTACGCTGCGAATATTTTTAGTCGTGAGATGAGCATTCGATTTTTAGAAAAAGGTCATACGCAAAATAAAGGGGACAAAGACGCGACAAAGCGCCATTTACACTCCAAGTCAGTGGATTTTTTTAATAAATATGACTAAAGTCTCCGGTAGACCTTACATAGTGGATAGTGGATATGGTTAAGAACCATAACTGGAAGACGGATGAAAATAATGATCAGGTAAAATTAAGCAAGATTAGAGAGTTCAAATGTTCATCTGATACTCCTAATATTGTGTTGATTAAATGTGAATTTGAGGATGTTGCAAAGACGTTGCCCTTGAAAAAAGGTCGACGTAGTCAACTCCAGTTACGTTGTAATTCATTACCGAGGCTGTATACCGACATCTTATCAATTGATTCAAACAAATTAAAAGGTTTATAGATTTGTGCAAAGAAGATGAACCAGATATACTGGTGAAATACCACCAATTTCTTTTTATCCTTTAGACCTAAAGAAACTGCAATTACTAAAAGACGGGAAAATATTGAACGAACAAGTATCTGATGCTGGAAGTAGCAGTCAATCTGAAGACCTGAACATAGATTTGAAAAATAAAATATTTTTACATAAAATGAATGTTATAACTGTTTCTTAAATTAAGTAGTAGACGAAAATAACAGTATATTTAGTTTTTTGTAAATAATTCCGTCGAATAATGTCTGTCATCAAAAAATAAAATAAAAAGCAAAACAAAACCTGTAAAAGATATTTCGCTATATATTTTAATTAATTCACATACAAGCTAATAAGCTAATACATCATGCCATGCGTTCGCATACAGCACCTAGAGCTGTGACGCTCCTTCTTACGTAGATCATGTAGGACCCCATGATGGAAAAGACGTACAAGAGAAAACGGACTAAGTTTTACTGCAATAAGCATGCAGCAGATATGCCAAATAGTTAGGGCGATATACACTTTATATCCTTTAAATTTTTTTGTCCGACGAACCGTTTGGGCTCAAGCGCTAGTTGAAAATTGTCGTATTTTATTTGTCGCCCAAAAACCCATACCTTTTAACTCCAAAACTCTAATTTACTATTAAAAGTTCATTTAGTAAATTCCTCCTAGTTCTAAAGTACTAAACACAATGTAAACTACCATCTCCAGTCCTAAAAAACGGTATTTCCAAAATCACATTGTATTTAAATTTTGAGCAAACATAATTCCGTCTTGTACGTCTTTCCTTTTTATTAATTTTCTCCCGGCCTTCTTAAATGATTTTATAATTAGTGCAACGGTTTAAAAACTGTCTCTTCGACCGCTAGCCCAACGGCAGAGGTGTACGGTGATGAAAGCTTCCACTCTCGAGACCCCACCCCGCCACAAACAAAACAGAGCGGGTCAAATGGCACCACGGCCAGACATAGGCGGAAATCTACAGTAGTTATGTTTCCTATGTAAAGTCAAATTACAAATGGTATGCCGTGGTAATTTTCGGTGGCTACCCCGACGAAGCATGCGAAAGCACCAAACGAATAGAACGATTGAGAAGACTGAATCGATGGTGCCCACTGTCACAGCAAGCAGTGGAAGATGCTGATATCCTAATAATCACAACAGCACTCAAGTTGGCTCCTTCAAATGAATACGTGACAGTGGTGGAAGATTCGACCTTTTGGTGATTTTGATTGGCCTATGTAGTCCTGATATAAAAAAATGTCTCTTTCAAGAAACCAGGAAAAGGAAAAGTGTCTCAAACTATTTACGATCCTCACCTATCAGACTACATATTGTTCCTGCACGCGATGAGTGGTTGTGACACCACTTTCGCACTATTTAATCAGGGGAAATTGAAATTTATTAAAGTCCTACATAAGAACAATGACTTGGTACCAGTTATTAAGGCTTTTAAAGACCCTCAAGCTCACCAGGAAGAGATTTCCCAAGCGGGAAACATGTTTCTCATGGCTTTGTATGGGAAAGGACGAGACTAGTTTAAATGATTTGAGATACAGGCATATATATCCTCATCTTACAAAAACAAACCCAACATTGCCGTACGACCTCCCACTGAAGCTGTTGCACGAGAACATTCACTAACCACTGTTGAATCTTTACTTGCAGGTGCAACAGTAGTTATCTGGACAAACCATATTCAATGAACAATAAGAGACTCAAACGAGTGGGGGTGGGAAAAAATAAAGAATGGTATTGTGTCCGTTGCAACCACGTCCAAACCAGCACCGGACACAATACTTCAGTGCACTTCGTGTAAATGCCAGAAAGGCTGCCAGCGAAATTGTGGATGCAGGAAAACAGGTCTTTATTGCTCTCCAATATGCACAATATGCAATGGGTTGTGTGAAAATGTCGAGTCCCCGGACTCCCGGACGACAGATAGACGAAGAAGAAGTCGAAGAAAGAGACCAAGAACTGTCTGAAGAAGAACGTATGTCCAATTTCAAAATATCAAGTTAATGTTTTTTTCACTATTTCTCTTATTTTCCACCTCTATTTCCGATACTGTTTTTGGAAGAACCCGGTCCTCTGCCAGGACCTTCCGCCATCGAGGAGCCTCAGCCAGGTACTTTAGCTATCGAAGAGCCACGACCTTCTAAGAGAAAACGCCTCAAATAATATGATAATATAATAATAAAGTGATGAAAATAATATTGTTATTTGATAATAAATTAGAGTTATGTAGATAAAAAGTGGGTTTTTGTGGAGATAGATAAAACACGCCACTTTTCAACCAGCGATTTAGCCAGAACGGCTATTGAACGAATGAAATTTAAAGGAAATTTTATATACTTTCTTTTTGAATAGAGGTATTTTTTCGGAAAAATTGATGGTTTTCGAGTTACAAGTAACAGACTGTCAAAACTAGCATGTTTTTATTTTTTTGCATTTTTTCAAAATACCCAAAGAATGTAGAAAATCAAAACTTTCCTACCAAAAATACTATATTACTGTACTATAAATAAAACATTTTAAAACCTGCGGTAATAACTAATGAACCGGTGGGCTAAGTATTGTAACAATCAAGTCACGACGGGAGAAAAAATGTTTTGCTTGACATTTGATAATGAAGCAGCAGAATATCTAAATATTGTGTTTATACCGTTCATGTCGACAGTTGCGATTGAAAAATATCGTACAATAATTGTCATATAAACAAGTGCATAATGTCACAATTGACAATAAAAGAAAGGAAATTATTTCGCCTGTTAAATGAGGAGAATTTTACGCAATATACTGATGCTAGGATATACGGCGTTAGCCAAAGTATGGTTCACAAATTAAAAGAGAGGGCGAAAAAAACAATGAAATTTCCAGAAACGTCCTGAAACCCGTATTTTGATATTCCATATTATTCAGACGATATATGAATCCAAAATTAGATGAAAATTTTGAATTATTCCAGTGTAGGTAGTTGTTTTAACTATAACCCCTCACTCACGTAAAAATAAACATATAAATGCAAATGATAAGTAAACATAAAAGTCACATAAAAATATTATGACTTGTTTGTCTCCACTGATATTCCATACATATAAACTTAATATTTTATATATGGAATACAAATTTTTAATGATGATACTAAACTACCTAATTTTCATTGAGAAATAAATAAAAGGAAAACTAACACTCATTAGTTTTATCTACTCATTAGTTTTACTTACTACTGTAACTTACTAGTTTTACTAACTACTGCTTGTAAAATAAATTTGCAATTAGCTTATCAAAATATAAAAAAACTCACAAGGAAGTATGCCTATTTATGTCCTTATCCGCCATTTTTCAAAAAAAAAACAGTAAAACTGACCCGAACCAAACCAACTTAGAGAAATATTTCTCAACTCGAAAATAAATTTCCGGAAAAAATAGTACAACTAATTTCTCCAAGTTTCAACTACCGCCCGCAAAAACAAACTGAAATTTGCCGGGCACCCCGCGAGCGTTTTGTAGTGGCGATCACATGGCCCGCATTACGTCTACCGCGGAATCTCCATCGAGGAGGTATGGATCAAAATGCGGATGAAGCGTGAAGTGGATTATCAGAGGGGGATTATCATTGACTTAGTGATATATTTATTGCTCAAAGATAACGACTGAACTCCGTAATGACCTGGGCCAGGTCCTTGGTCCTCGCAGTCCTCTGCGGTTAACGATTTTTTAAGGTGGAAAAGGCGCTGTGGTAATTTGTTTTTTCGGACTTTTAGCATTCAACCGCGGGAAGCGACCGGCGAAAATCGTAAATGATTGGAAAATGCGAGCGCAGGCGGCAGGACCGGTTCGTTGGAACACATATTTATTAAACGGTTTTATCGTGTAGTATATTTCTTTCGTATATATAGCTTTTTCAACCACTTGCCGATGAGCTAGATACTTGAAATTTGGTAGGTGTATAGTGTTCCGGTGACATTACAATGTAATATTTTTATTATTACAAAAAAATCAAAATGGACTTTCCTATTTATAAACCGATTTGTCTCTCGCAAACTCGAAACTCGAAACTTTGCCGTTAGTCAAAGAGCTGATGACCTCTGTTTAATGAAGTGTTTAATTCAGGTAGAAGTTTTGCACAATATTATCTATAGGTAAGATGTGTAGGTTAATGAGTGTATGCCTGACATACGTGGGTACGCATATAAGAAAGGTATAAAAAAATATGTGCCAAAAAAAGTGTTTGCTCAGAAGTCAACAACTACTATTCGAAAGTTGAGTTGGTTTTGAGTAAAAAAATAAATAAGGCAGACACTTTTGAAGGGGTTAACATTAAACCACAATACCCCAAAGTTGTATTTTCTAAAATAAAAAAAATAAGTGATTGGTTTACGCTGAAATATTAATAGCATCTCAATTAGATATATTTAAACAGTTTTTTCGAGGTTTAATACCTGGCAAATATTAAAATAAATCTTGCACGGGATAGAGATAGAGAGATATACGCTGCGGGTAGTACTGAATGCGAGTGAGGGCAACGATCGACGGTGTAGCGTGGTCGCCATCCGCGTTCTCATTGGTTATCAATCACGTGATCCTGCACAGCAGTACCGGCTAAACTTTTCTGGTTGATATTGTTTAGTGTAAATTGGTAAAAATAATTGGATTTATTTTTTCTGCGTAAATTATTGTAAACTTCAAATTTGTAAATATAATTCATTACAATTATTGTGAAGTAATACTAACAAATAAAAATGTAATTTATAGTTTATCGGACATTATTAATTGTAATTACAGCTCTAGGAAATCATAAATAATTTATTTTCTGGCGTCGGTGATGAATAATTGTTACATTTTATTTTTTCTTAAATGACATAATAATAAAAAAATATATATTTCGCCAACCAGCCACCAACGCGACTGATTGGTCAGAACGTAATATCTTTATAACTAAATTATTAATCGGCACAAAAATCTATTTCAAGTATAATTACAATAGACAAGTCACAATAATAATTATAGAGTATGTCATTAATAAACTATGTCTAGATTAAAAGATTAATGCGAAAGCATCAATGTAAAAATGGGGTTCGAGAGTTTATAGCTACAAACCAGAATAATACGTCTAGGCAACGCCTCAAACATCATAACAAGAAAGGAGTAAGGTAACCAGGAAATGCAAATGTTTTTCAATACGGCATGTCCATAGTAACAATCAACAACTAAAAGAGAGTCCAGCTAAGGCGTTCGATGAGGTAAGCCACGCTCCTAAGCTTCATAAAATTTGTTATAAATTAATAGTAAATAATTTGTGCTAAATAAGCAAGAACATCAGTGTAAAAGGTATACAAGCAGAAATTATTGCAAAATAAGTGTTTTAGTCGTAATTAACAAGCAAGAACTGGAAGGCTAGGTAGCGTCCCAGCCGCATAAGAGATTTGGGATTCATATAAAAAGAAAAGGATATAATTCTCTCAGTAAATTCAAGCAACAGGAGAAAATAATTGCAGAAGTAATAAATTAAAGGTTTGAGGGTGAATATATCCCATAGCAGAGTTTCACCGAACATAGGAGCATTCCAGAGGCATACGGCGACATCCGCTAGATGACACCACCAGAGCCCAGCAGCATTTGTTAGTTCGTATGCCAATCAGTGATATCAAAAAAAAGTGATAAGTGTTTGTGCGTGGTAATAAAAAGGATTAATATAATTTTGAAAGGTAATAACAATTTCAAACTTTGCTAGTTTTAAGAAACATTGTGACAGAGGATTTCCCTTGTCCCATGTAGTAGATATAAGTTACGTAGGTTTGCGTAGGGTAGAAATAAGGTTTCCAGATTTTGTTTAGTTTTTTATTTTATTATCTATATGATAATAAACGTAGTCATATCCAATCAACTTCTTCTTTCTGGTTCTTAAGAAAATTTTCAGGAAATATTTTAAAATAATACAATTTGCGATTCAACAAAATTCAATAAATTTAATAAAATATTACAAGACCATAAAATTCACTATTTTGAAAAAGTAACTTCATTTTAAAAAAGGTAATCTTGCAAAGAAATTTATCATAGACGTAATTGGACCCCCTCTAGGACTCAAGAATGTTCATGTCATAAGTGATCCTTTTAGTAAAAATAGAAATTAGTGTTCATATAACTGACGCCCATAAAACGAAGAAGGATTCAATCGGGAAGAAATAGTGTAAGTATCCTATAAGCAGATCAAATATTTCTTCATCATACTATTACTTTAACAATATCTCATTCGATATAAATTTATATAAAACAACGTATAGAGCATTCACGTGTTCACATAATATTACAATTATCAAGTCCAACGTAGGGGCATTTATAAATCATATTACTCAATAATCAGCCCAACGTGGGGCTATTTAAAATAGAACTCCATTAACATAAATTAACATGAATTATCTCAATATATATATATATATATATATATATATATATATATATATATATATATATATATATATATATATATATATATATATATATATATATATATATATATATATATATATATATATATATATATTAGCTTTTAAGTTCTTTGCTATTCATATTTGTTTTGTGAAAAGAAATCTTGGGTTTGTAGCAATTTATGCATAGAGAAATAAGCAAATAGATGAATAATAAGGAAGACACACTTACAAGTTGTATATCTGTCCATATATACGGAAATGCACCATTTAGAAATTGTACAAGTTCATTCACCTTCATTGAGGATCTTCGGAGTGATGTACGATTTGTTTTATTGATCATTTATACTTGAATTTAAAATATCAATACTTTTACACTCTCAGTGACATTTTATGACATTCGTTTTTGACGGAACTGAAATTCACAGAAAGCACAAACCTAATCTACTATTTATATGTGTTCTATTTGAACATATTATAAATATATAAAATGATTAGGCATACAGATGCAGAAGATGTTAAACTTTAAAATGCATAAAATCTAGTAGAATATATTAAAATAACTACTTTTCCTAGTTTAGCTATATGCTAGAAAACATTGAATTACATATACGATAGAATTGTGAAGTATTTAAAGAGGGAGTGATACAGAAATTGCTTGCTTAGTCAAAACTAAAATCATTTGTTGGATCTTATGTATTAATTGTTATTTCAAAAATAACTAATTAACGAACAACTTCTAAGTGGTTCGTTTCCGTATATATGTCCAGATATACAACTGGTAAGTGTGTCTTCCTCTTCCGGCATACAATTATCAATCTTCTGGATAACTGTATGCCTAATGCTTTTATATATAATATTTTCAAATAGAACAAATATAAATAGTAAGGTTTGTATTTTCTGTGAATTTCAGTTCCTTCAAAACTAATGTCAAAACCGTCAAAACGGTTCGCTCGCGCGAGTGACTTTAATAATTATTGTTTTGCATATCTTATTTTTCAGTGGGGTAGAACATTTTTATGCAATAAAAAAATGGGAATGTTCCCTATTATTCCAAAAGCTGAAAATAAAGTAGGTATGTAACATAGTAATTTATCTACTTACCAGTAGTCTTCATCAAAGCTGTATGCTTTCTTCAACATTTTTAGTGTTTTGTGTTGTCGTTTTTTATTTATCGTAACTATTTCGTCGGAGGACAAAAAACTCTAATACTGATCACCATACCATTCTGTGTCCTAAGTATTCAGTGAGACCTCTTATACGTCGGCAGCAGAAAAACCGGATCATTAGCAGCCCAGGTAAAACATTCAGGGTTCAGAATATGCATATGCAACAATATTTATAAACAGTTCGGCGATGTCTGCATATTTAAATAGTAATGAAGAGATTCACGTAAAACGGAAACGTGGGAGTACATTCTTTAACCCTGAACTCATCCCCAGGAAAATCTAGTATTGAAAACAGGCTTCTGTGGAAAGAACGTAATTAATGAATGGAATGGATACACTTAATTTTATAACATTGACCATCTAGATTTATATAATACTATTCGGAAAAGGCATTGCAAATATAAATCGATAGTTCTCAAGGACAACAACTGATGAACAATTGATGAACATATCATTATCATTCAATAAATAGATAAATATTAATCCAATTAAATAAAGACGATAAACTGTAACGTTACAACTAACGTATAATAAGCCTATTATATTTAGCTTGCACATTGACGCAGCTACACGTGATATTATTGGACTTCCTGGTTTATACTAACATGATTCCCTTCACGATGTATTATCTACAGATACAAGTAAAAGTCTAATCAATACCTGCTAAACTCTAGATAGTAATAGTCTAATTCGGCTTAGAAATACGGTGTGAGAGCGGCGTGCGGCGTACCACAAGGTTCAGTATGAGTTCCTCTGTTATTCCTAACAATACCTGCTAAACTCTAGATAGTAATGGTCTAATTCGGCTTAGAAATACGGTGTGAGAGCGGCGTGCGGCGTACCACAAGGTTCAGTATGAGTTCCTCTGTTATTCCTAACAATACCTGCTAAACTCTAGATAGTAAGGGTCTAATTCGGCTTAGAAATACGGTGTGAGAGCGGCGTGCGGCGTACCACAAGGTTCAGTATGAGGTCCTCTGTTATTCCTAACATATGCAGCTGATCTAAATCGAAAGGCCTATCGATACGCTACCTGTGCTGATGGCGTAAAATTTTCAGCTATCTCTTTACTTCATACTGAGTTATTTAGACTTGATCATCGTGGGTATTGCGAGTCACGAAATTAACAAATTATACTGTAATACTATATCATAGAAAATCAATCTTTTAAATTGCTTGGCATTGCATGCAACATCAAAGTGCAATCTTATCACATGTCATTATGCCGCTCTGTGTATTGTGAAAAGCAATCAAAAAGTTATTTGGTTTGGCCTTACGTGTTACGAAACGGTGTGTATTTATCTATGAAAAATGCATAAAAATTAGTTTGGTATTATTAGCAATAAATTGGTCCTATTTATGTTGCAGATTATTTATTTACGTAAATCTGAGGGAAATATCAAATTTGATAACATCACGACAGAGCTGGACTCAAAGTCTCTTACCATAGTGGGTTTCGTAATTTTCATCGTCACGTCTGTATGAAAAATTCCTAGTAAAAACATTTTTTAAAACAAGTTTTTATTTAAATGCTCTACAAAGAAGAAAATACATTTTAAATTAAATTAAACCCATCACCCCTTCAAACCATGTCGCGAGATTTACATATTTGATAAAAAAACATTTTTTTCTTAGAATTACTTATGTCAATATCAAGTTACATATTGTATTCTTGTTTATCTACACAGGTAAATCTCGCGACAAGATTTTATATCATTTAAGTTGTGTAATGTAATAAATTGATGGGTTTAATTTAATTTGAAGTATTTTCTTCATTCTAGAGCATTTAAATAAAATCTTGTTTTTAAACATGTTTTTACTATTAATTTATTTTTTATATTTTAGTTTCTAAGTCTGTTCATTTCATTTAATTCATCTAGTTCTTCAATAAGGAACTTCTAACGATTTGACTCTACTTAACTCTACTTACATCAGCTTGAAGCTTACTTGCCCCTAACGAAACATAGTTCCGGGTTTGATTTTGGAGCTTTATTTCTCCTAGACAGGTTGCTAACCAATGCTGGGCCATCTCGCCAAATTACACAAGTCATAGTATGAAGTCAACCAAGGCGTACTCTTAGAATTCAATTGCAAGATTTGATCCTAACAATTCAACCCCAAAATCGTAATCGCGGACTCCAAAAACCTCGCGATAACAAAATTTGAAACGGATTGGAAATACTAAGTTTTTGATCGCCATCTTAGATCCGTAATCTTGAAAATTTTTGATCGCCACAGCTGACCCTTGTCAGTCCCTACAACATTTGCCCAAATCCCTAACATTTTCCGAATTATAACGCCTTAAAAGTGGTATAGCGGGCATCCTGTTTTCCGTAATTTTGATTTTTCTTTCCCCCTTAATCCATTCCATATGATATCCATATCATGGGGGTGCATAAAAATACATGGTCCACCATATTTGGAAGTCCGCCATATTGGATTTAAAGTGACGTTATTTTATTTTCGTATTCTACTCAAGAAACCCTTTCACATGATACTGATATCATCATCAAGTGCTTAAAAATAACTAACTCGCGATCTTTGGGAGTCCGCCATATTGGATTTAGAGTGACGTCATTTTATTTTCGTATTCTTCTCAGCAAACCCTAAACCCTTTCATTTGATACCCATATTATGGAAGTGCATACAAAATAACTTATCCGCCATATTGGGCGGTCCGCCATATTGGATTTAGAATAACTTTACTTAGCTAACCATGCATTGCCATCCAACTTAACGTGTATGCAACATTTTAGCTCAATGGCAATGGGTTGAGTATAACTGCTTTAAAATTCAGTTGCAAGATTTGACCCGAACAAACATACATACATACATACTTAACATACTTACATACATACAAACATAACAAGTTAAATAAAAGCTTGTAAAAGTAGCGGGGCGCATAGTCAATAGGAATAAAATTGGGTATTTTACGAATAAAATTAATGTGATAAAATATAAATTTTGCAACATTATTTAGGTCACACGTCGCATATTCGGGTATTTAATATAGAAAACAAAGTATACAGGTATTGTCCGCATTTTTTAAAAGTACGCGACTGTTTTATATTTATTATTTTTTCCTCCTTTCAATTTTGAAATTTTGAAAAAGTGATTAACAAAATAAATTAACCATAATTTTTATTTTACGGTCTGTTCAAAGGCGGCCTCTGGTAAATTAATCTGCATGGCCATATTTATTTACTGGAAAATTTTTAGATCTGTACGATTTTCTTCCTTTTTCATATTTTATTATTTTCTTCAAGAAGAAGAGCACGTCAAAAAACACATTTTCGAATATTCTCCTTAGTACATGCAGGATTTTGAAAAAAATCTACGGTACACAGTTTAGTACAAAGTTGGTACAACCTGTTTTACTTCCTGTAAAAATGAGTGGCAAACTTCACACACATAATTTTCTATGCAGTTTAAATGTGTAAAAGAAATTAGTTCTATGTATTCTATAATAAATCAACTAAAACAAGCCAAGTCATAACGGTAAAAAATGTTATTATTTTGTATGATTAATTATGGTAAATAGTAAACAATGTTCAGTAAATATTCAGTTGAATATGTGTCACCGAATTAAATAAATACTATTACAGCAACAGGTTGCATTAAAAGGTTTGTGTTTATATATAGTTTTTAATTAATACAGATATATGTTTATGATTTATATACGAAAGGAATTACCCACCATTGTTTCTATAAACCGTTTAATATTTTAACAATTTTTAATATGCATGTATTTCCAGGTTGAAACACAAGGAAAGTATTTCCCTAGGTTCGTATGACGTTGACATTTGTTTATTTATGTAGATAATCTACCTATGTAAATATCACTTTTTGCATTCCTGTATATTATTCTGATCTGCATATTTATGCGGTTGGATATGGTATTTTCACTGACCTTGTGTCAGATATTTTTTGTTTAATTACAAATTTGAGAGCATTTCTTGTTCATGTAAAACCCCGAGTATTACAAAGTTATGAAAACGTTATTTTGAGGATTGAAGTTTCGGGCTTCTCTGCCATCGGCCTCAGGTAATTATTGACAAATGTAGAAGATATTATGCTTACATGAGTTATGAATATGCTTACCTACTCTATTAGCCTTTAGTGGATTTTGCAATACGTTTAAATAAATACGTTTCGTTTAAATATATTTTTTTTAAATTTAAACTGTAGGTATGTCCTCTATCAATGACAGACTTCAAAAAAATGTTCCCTTTTCTTTGTCACAAGCTCCCGGTCTATATGGTTGATATTAATATGGGAAATTTTAATGTGTGATTGTGTCTGTAACTGCCAAACATTAATATAGTCAGATCTAAATAAAACATTAGATAACATTACACACCTTAAAATAGTAAATCAATATTAATATTTCCATATCGAAAAGCCCCTCTAAAATATACCTATTATCTAGGTATCGTTATTTATACTTTACTTTTAATTTAATCATTTGCGTCACTAGAGTATACCAGTTTATACAGAACGCTGGACATCCCAGGTATCTAAATTATCTGCAACTATCCATCATTCAAGCAAAGGGAATTACTGAAAATATTTGCGAGGTTACCGAATAGAATAATATACTATACATGCTCTTGAGGCCTCTTGAGGAGTGCGAGATACATTCCTCTAGTGTGAAAATACCTAATTAAAACAAATAATCAGAAAAGTTTACAATTCTCATCGCGTCCCTCTCTCTCGCATACAATGACCTTTACTGAAATAGTGCTATAATAATTGTAATACTTAATTAGTTTCCATTTAATTGTATTTTGGAAATTTTGATAAGTTCATTATTAAAGAGTATATCGCTTGACTATACCCCAAACATTTCTAATATGGTTGAATTCAGGACTGTAAGGGGGCGATCGCAATATTTTATGTCCATGTTGTCTTAGTAGTTTGTCCATTTGTTTTATTATTTCCTTTTAACAATTTGTATAACTCTGGTTTTGTTTTCGTTGGATCATGATTGTGGAATATTTTTTTTTATTTAAAAAGGAAATTAATTACTCTTTTGAAATAGTTGTGAGTTCCTTGTCATCAATGACGTTGTGATAAGACGCACTGTCTAACACAACCGTGCTGTTTGATGGCAGATTAGGATTTATTAATTGAGTCTGTAACCAGTTCTCAAAATTTTCAGCATTAAAATTTTCGATTTATGGTATTAAAATTACGGTGATATTAATAATTCAAAATTAATATCTCCGTGTCGAAAAGCGCCTCTAAAATATATCTATTATCTTAGTCTTTCTAATAAGTATGTGTAGTCAACGACCGGCAACCCTGACCTACACAATGTTTCTCATGGGCGTAGCCATTTTTTTAAGGGGTGAAAGTAGAAGGTTTTATGCATATTTTCAACACCACAGCTGATATTGAATGCAGGTTTCCACACCACTCATAAAGTATTGCTTTCAGCGCGTTACCATTATTTAGTGGGTGGTTCGCCAGTAGCCATATTTCCAACAAGAAATAAAAATAAATATGTACAAAACAGCTAAGTAGCCGTGAAAATTAAACTTTAAAACCTTGAATTTTTGTCAGAACGCCTAAATAGCCCATTCCCACAGCTGCAGTTGTTTACGCTTAGTTTTGCGGTTATGTTTTGTGCGTTCAAATTATGTTTTGCTTTGTTTCTCTCCATTATTGTAAGAAAATGGTGCCAGGATTTTCTAAGGGAAGTGCAGAAAATCTGCCGAGAGTTGATTTTAGCATGGTGGATGAGTTTTATCTGATGTTAAATTTATATTATTTATCAGCAGTCAACTCAAGTGCCAACAAAGGAATCAATCATCAATAGGAATCAATCAGGAAGTCAAGTGCCAATAAAGTGAATATTAACGACAACTGTCAAAAAGCAGGGAACCAACTTTGGATTATAGTACTAATATACCGTTGTGTCATGTTCAACGTCGTAGGCTCTGTGACGTCACTAAGGCAGGATACGTAACGTCACATATAAGCGCGCGCTTTTATCCGCTATTTTGAAATTTTTTTTAATAGAAATCGTGTTCAAAAGAAAAATAAAAAAACACGGCAATTTTTTTTTATAAAACACAAATCAATAAAAAAAATCAGTAAAAAGGCCCATTACAAGTTACAATTTTTATATTAAAAAGCATTCAAAAAATATTATGAGGATGCTGATTATATAAGATGGTATCTTCTTAATAATAATTCCAAATTGAATCGACAAAAAATATATATAAAAAACAATTTAAAAACTAACGCAACCTGGTTGGGAAAAACCAGTTTAAGTTAGTTTAGACTATTATATACAAATACACTGGAATTTCGTACACATGAACAATTGTTTTTTTTGTATTATTTGTATAATAATAGGTTACGAATATTAATTTTAAGTAGGCATGCTCTATAATTTGGCCTGATGAAAGATAATCACAGAAATAAACATATGAATGAATATTAAATAGATGTACAAGGCATGATTCATACATATTATACATATCATACTACGTACCTACTAGTATAATGATATTTTTACTACAATATACCTAATGTATATTGTAGTAAAAATATCTTTATCAAAAACATATATTTCGAACTTATTTGGAAATCATTAGTTTCGAAATACTTTTAATTTAAATTTTAAAATTTAAATTTAATTTAAAACTAAATAACTAAGTGGCATTTTCGGAAATGACTACTTTTTTAATTTTTTAAATGTTAGAAAATATTACTAAGAAAGAAAGACTGCAAAATTATTAGTAATGCTTACTTTAACTTTATTTACATACCTTCTAAAAAAATTCAGATAATATAATCCATAATAAATACGTTATTAACTGAAGGATGACCAAACAATTAATTCATATTTGGAAATATTTTTAACACTACTTGAAAAATATTGCTAATTGTAGTTTAATTAATGCCAAAATTAGAGTTTGAGGTTTAATTAAATTTTAGCACTTATGTTGCTAAAGACAAAGAAATGCAAGAAGATTATTGTTACCATTCTGTCATAGTTGAAAATTCATATATACACTTTTTATCAATAATAATCATATGAATATTAGAAATTTGAACTATAAGTTAGCATCGCGGTTTTATTACATGGCTACATCATTTCGTTAAATTTTCAAGGTTCAAAATTTTAGAAAATATTTAGTTTAAAATTTTATCCATAGATAATTATGGAGAATAACAATAGAAATATCTAACTTTTGCATGTATGTATTTGCCAATTATAAAAATATACAGGGTGTACCGTAATAACGCGCAAAAAATTTAACTGTAGATTCTCCGTCCAAAATTAAGACGAGTTCTTCCTATAATTTTTTTCAAAATAACTCTTTCCTGTCCAGCTACACACCCTTGAAGTGGTGTCCCAAAAAACGGTGTTTAATTTATCTCAAAATAACGTAATCCTTTATTAAATAGGTTTGCTTCAGAAAAAAAATCATAATAATTACATATTACATATTTGATATTGTTCTGTCGCTGTACCTCTGATCTTTGACCTCACAATCAAACTGACATCCGGTGGCGTGCATCAATGCATCAGAATGCACCCTGCGACCAGAGCGGGTAGCTCAAGACAATGAAGTCTGCAGCGGTCGGCAACGACGGGATATACCAAAGTCTTCGGCTGACAGCAATGACCAAAGGCCCGAAAGATGCATTCAGCTATCAGCAATGACCAGAGGCTGCCGCTCATCGTCTCTCCCGATGGCCATATGCCATTCTAAGGTCTTATGATGCTTACAGTACTGCCTGCCAACTACGTCACTAGGATGCTATGTTGTCGCATAATAGACTCTTTTAGTGTAACGTCATGTGTATGGGCAACAAACAGTACGCCGAGATTCTAATGCCCTTGACAGAACTATAGTCTCAAAGACAGGTATGATTTCTAACTCAATCTAAATTTCTAATTCATTTATTTAATACATTATTTTAAAAGTCATTATTATTGATTAACTTCTAATAATTACATTCCATAACTCTTTTAGTTAACTACCCGGGGTTTGAAAGGTCTTAAATATTTCTGATAATGTCAGAATATCGCCTTATGTAAAGTCATGATGAGGGAAGCATTTTGTTAGCACTTATGTTCAAAGCCAATAAGGTCAAAAATAAATCAAGTAAAATATGAAGAGAAGAAATTCTCTTACTCCAACGGTGGATCGTCGGTTGCCAAGCAATAGGCGCCGTGACGTCATAACTAAAAAAGGTCTATTCAAAACGTTCGGTTATTGCCTGAACAAAAAACTTTGTAACAATTGTTAATTGGAGGTATAAAATAGCGAATATACTATGAAATTGTGGGGCACATGGTATATTTTATTATAAATACGATTCCATAAAGGTGAGAAACCAGATATAAGACATCCGGTCCATTAAGTTACCCAATCCATAAATTAAGCGGCAGATAAGGTTTATATAAACATGATTTTGCCGCGCTATGATTATTGAAACCTTGAGAAAGTAGGCTTAGGAACCGAAAATCATCCGATCCCAAAAAGATTGCAATTCAGCAATTCTGGCGTGTGAACGCTGAGACTGGTGAGTTTTTCGAGCGGTTTTTGATTTTTACGCGGTCTTCTGAAATAGGTGTATCAAATAGGAATCTGTCACTAAACGACAGAAGTGCTAGAGGCTAGGTTGAGATTAGAATAGTGCGAAGGTCACAGTAGGGAACATAAATATAAGCCTTAGTGGGTGAAGTGATAAAAATCACTGGAATACTTAAGGCACCAGGGGCGGAACCATGCGGCTAGAAGCGGGTGCCGGGATCTCGTTTCCGTTCGACTGAAGTAGTAAGTGATAATATTAAGGACTAACAACCAATAGCATATGACAGTATAGGTGAGAAAGCTTAACGTTTACCTTAAGAGGTCTATATATCGGGATCAGGCGTAGGATGAAGTTTTAAATTGATACAAATTGCTTTATTGCTCTTTAAAAGTGCATATTGTCCTTTAGGAGTTTATTTAGGGGTATTGGTCTGTCGTAGACGATTTGACGTAAAGTAAATTTTTCACGTATTTTCCCCGCTTATAGAGGTAAATTTTACATAATTGTTGCTAAATAGTAATAGAAAGGGTAGACATCGAATAAGTGGCGAGAAAAGGTATGTTAGCACAGAAAAGTCACCTTATGCCTAAAATAGTGCCATATAATATTTTGTCTAGCTTAACCTAGGAGAAAAGGTAGATGGTAGCTTAGATTTGCTCGTATGCGCTTCAAATTGTAGAATAACCGTAGAATTCTAACTTGAGTTAGAGGTATTTTGTTTTGTCATGTAAAAAGATTGATAATTGCATCATAGGCAAATGATTCGCCTATGGTGGATCGTGGGTATTTTTAGAGGGTGAGCACAAGAAATAATTTAAGAAACCATAATCTAACTACGCAGCAAAATTACTTAAACCCATATAAATACCTGGATTTTTCGACAAAGCCTTCTCGTCATGATTACGTAAGGCTAATTCGAACGCTTCATAAAACTTTCACATGATTAAACGACGCAAAATGTGACGATATTTTGCCACCTGTTTATTATGTTCTAACTTATGGTGCCAAAATACACTATCTAATTGTTTACGTATGTCAGTTTTTCCTAAAACACTAAAGTCCATGTAGGCTTTTAGATGAGACACAGATTTCTAATATTTTTTCGCCCTATCTGCTATGTATTTTAAATCGTCAAGTCCGTATTTGCCCTACACTCCAACCTCTGTATAAAATATTAAACAAACCAAACAGAACACAACAGTTTATATATCATGAAACAACCACATATTCATTTATATTTGGCGTATATGTTTTCATTAACAACTCTCTTATATGTTCTCGTTTTACTCTTAGTTTTAACAGATACTGAACAGTGTTGATTTCTGGATCCATTTACATTTGCATTATTCTGTATCTTTACTATCTCTGTTCGGAAGTATAAATAATTAATAAGCACAGTAAATCAAGCAGCAGACCCACCACAATCTGCAGATCAGAGTAAAACTATTCTGTACTGTCATTATATTATCTACTAGTCCAAAAACGATTTTAAAACCGGTAAACTTATAACAAAAGTTTGTTTACAAACTGTAATACTATATACTATTTTGATTCTGCGTCACAACTCTCGATCTCGCGACGAAAGAAAACCACGCTTCAGATCACTAAGACTAAGGGAACAACGAAACGTGAATCGTGGTCGGTTTAAATCGGCTAATTTCGTTACGCAGAATGTCGAACGTCGTAAAATATCATTTTACGGCTCATTTAGAGCCAGATTTGCATGTACCCGGAATTATACCAGAATTTTGATATAGTCTGATACGTGAGTGGATGTGTGGTGGTAATAAGTTTTGAGTAGTTTTTGGATATATAAAATAATATAAAATATTGGAATAATAAAATTGCAAGTAAATATCAAATTATTATAGCGTCACATAATTCTTTGTGACATGCACAAATGGATGGTGGGCACTTGCCCTTGTGCTCCTTAGGACCAGCCGCCACTAGATTTGCCGCAAATCTAGGGGTAAATAGTACGTTGTGTGAAGGTATAGACCTCAATGTATAGCTTTGATCAGATCTATAGCTTATAGGCTATATTTAATTTTCTTTGATTTATTGCCAATATTGATTTAGGGGTTGTTCGAATATCTCCGTTTATCAGGAGAACGACATTTTGATTAATTTTATTCAATCGTTGTGTATAAATCCTTAACAGTAAGTAATATAGTAATTTTATCGCATTTTCTAGTTTCTTTCTGGAAAACCCGCCTCATTTGAACTGATTTTCAGGGCTACACCTACATCAGTAAATGCACATAAGCCGCAGCCGGCCCTACGTCCTCCTCTTTGACGTTACTGCCACGTTACCAATTTTAAGGGCCCATTAGACAGTTTGGGGAAGTCTAAATTAGGGGTAGCTTATTTGGTCTATATTCCGCGGTTACTTGGAATTAAAATAATTAGTAACCTGGTGGTATGTGAAGGCTTTAGGTTTCAAGTTTCAACCTAAAGGGCCGGCGTTACAACCTGTGGCAGAACGACACGTCGGTAGTGCTCTAGCTGATACGTATTATACCTAGTAGCTAGACCAACCGTGTGCGTACGGTTTAACTTATTTGCGTTCATTCTTTCCTGCCGGCCAAAAAACCACGGCCTACGGAAAAAGTGTCGAGAGAAAGAAACACATCAGATAAGGTGGTTAATAGCATTGTATCCAAACTATTATACCTACGCAAGTTAAAGTAAGAAGCTGAAAGAGCCCTGTGGTAAAAGGCAAAGTTCTCTCTGATAGTTATTCTGCCAGGTCTTTTAGGTAAGAGCGACCTTTTGTTCAAATAATGTGGTGAATGTTAATTGTATTTTTTTTAGCTTTTTAGTAGTTTTTGTGGTTATCGTAATACTTTGCGTGGGGCCTCTCTATTTAAACACCAATTAAAATATATATAAATATTACCAGGAGAGATTCATTTTCCTAGCCAGATCCCGCACCATTAAAACCTTGAGATAGAGCCTGTTTCATCGCAAACCTTATACTAATTAGTTACATTTACATGGACTAAAGGTTGGACCTCATAGTTGAACTGCATTCTGATATGATAAATTATATTATTAGTATAAATTTATAAGCCGATATTTTTTGGAGTTCAGCAGATAATATTTTGAAATTCACTTGCCACTTGCCACTTGCTATCGACATTTAATAGTGAACCAAAAACAGTATTGGGTAAATAACGCAACCATTTTGGAAGTAAAGTTTAATATCACAGAGTTATATCCTAAAACTATTGTATACATAAGATGTGTATAGAACAAGACGAAAATATTGCTTCTGAGCATGTTAAGTAGTATCTAAAAAAATATTAAATAAATAAATAAAATAAAATAAGTACTATACAAATACTATAAGTCTAGAAAAATACAAAAACGTATGCTTTCCTGCCTAATCTAATCCTCTGAGTAGGTATGATAAAAACAACTTTGGCATAAGCAATGACGTTTATAATAAACAATTAACTAAGTGGCTTAGAGGAAACTTAATACCGATATACGAGTAGAATGAGCTGGCACTAGTAGAAACAGAAACAACATAATGCAGTGCCTTCTTAATAAATTAATAAATGAATCCCTCCGGCTGTCTAGATGGGATTATGCATGGTTTATCTCTTTCTGTTTTTTGATGCTTGATCGATTCTTCAAAAGGTGATCCACTTCGTGTTCGTTGTAAAAAACGACGAAGTCCTTAGGCGACAAGCCCTCGAACACTGAACTGACTGAAGGTTTAAGGTTGTAGAAGAAAAGAGGTTGGTCCCTCGCCGCGAAATCGTGCGTTAAACTCTCCACGACGGTGGCAGCGGTGTAGTCTGCGCCGTAGATGTGCGAGCAGTCGATTACTACGGGGATTCCCTGGCGCACGCCGTGCTTGGTCACCAAGTTTCTCACGTAGTCGACCGAGGGGAAGATCAGGCAGCGGTCCGGTGTCAACATCAGATACTCCGCGCCTTCATTAGTCTGAAAAAAATAGCCTTCATTTGTCTTATCTTAAATCTACATGTAAAACAAATGTTTTCTTGATAAAATATACAGTAAAATGTCAATAGTTTATTTTTTCTTAATATTACTTTATCCTTTACATTTAAAAATTATTTCTGGCATCCGGATTTTCTATTCCCACATTGTCTACTGAATTTTCAATTGTAATCTATTTACCCTACACTCGGATTCAAGATCCGTCACCCAGGCCCTCCTCCACTTAACCATTACGATTATTGCTAAGGTGACGGATTTAGGGTTTAAGTGTTTATGTTTTAATAAATAGGAATGCAGATAGAAATAACAAGGGCACATGCATAGCCGTCAATATCCAGTCTTATGAGAATCGTTTTTGTAGCCAGGTCGTTTCTTATTATTAAATAAGTATTATTACGTTCTTATCCATTGGTATCCTTCTATTTGTTTTCAGTTAGGTTATATTGTCTTGGCTGTAATTGTATAAATACATAAATAAATATTTTTACTCCTATATATACCAGTGAGGAGGTGTTTCATTTTATCCATGATAACTGCATTCATTTCCATGTGTATCAAGTAGAATAATAACGTAAAATCCTCGGCAAATTATTTAAGTGACAATACGAATTATCTTTATCAGCTGTATTTAATTACAATTATTTCTATGTATCAAATTGCAAAAATCAGTTAGTATTACGTAGTAAGTTTATTATTACGAAATAAAAATATTGGACTGGACAGGAATCCATACGATGCTCGATACATGGAGCCAGCGATTTACAGCCAAGGCTGATGTGGTAATACAGAAGGCGATTCACGGATGATATTTTGGGAAACATTGATACTGGCTATTTTTCTTTATGTATTTCTACAAGTATATAAGATTTGCGAGCTCCCACATTTCAACAATTATATTACATATAATGATCATTAAAGGTTAAGCCTTTGCCACTGCGCTGCACATGGCGAATACTGTATTTAAAAATGAAAGATTGTAATAGAAGCTAATTAAAAATGCAAAATTATAATAAAAGTAAGACATGCACAAGTCAAAGTCGGTCTTATCGTGCGGGTCGATTTATATCTGTATCAATTTTTGCATGCAATTATGATAGGGCATGATAATAGGACTGATTTTGACTACATTGGACAAAATGTCAACTTACTATCAGCTTCTCAACGGTGATTTTGGGTCTGGCGGCATGGTACAAGATAAACAGCAGATTGATGCCAACTCCTATCAGTATTCCGATTTCCAAGGCCAGCACCAGGCAAGCAATGAAAGTCACGAAACCCAGAATCAAGTCACTTTCTGCAAATAAAATAAAAATTAATTATCCGTTTGTATAGAAAAATCGGCAATTATAAATGCATGAGTTGCAAAACGGTTTAATTAAATCTGTAAAACTTGCTGACAACAGCGTATACGAGGAGCTTGATTGCCATGATAATGCACTGATTTGTACTTGGCTGTATCTTAAGAAAGCTACCTGTATATTACCAGGTGAGTGTCGCGTAACACCAGAAGACGGCAGAAGTGGATTTTCATGCAAATTTATGCAAAGCAAACGAGGGAACGGGTACCTACATATATTATTTATCACTGACGTGAATAATTATAGTACATAATTTGTCTCTAATACTCAGAAATCCATTTTACGTCTTTTGCTGCTAAACAATGGTACGATTATTATTAATGTCAGAAACCTGCCGCTGTGGTGATATATTTTATAAGCCAGAAGCATCTGACCAAATAGCTCTTTGTCATATTCTAAATAGTATAAACAAAATCTATACTTACTCTTTGACCTCCACATGGGCTTCACCACTTTGACCTCCACCATGAATATAACGGCGGCTATGATAACCGCAGCCAACGTGGCCTTTGGAATGTACCGAAAAGAGGGGGTGAAGAATAGTAGAGCTGCCACCACGATTATGCTAGTGTAGAGTCCCCCCAAGGGTGTCCGGACGCCACTGGAGCTATTAACGGCGCTCCTTGACAGCGATCCGGTGCTTGGGAAGGCCTGGACGAAGGAATTGAGTAGGTTGCAGGTACCTATAGCAATGAATTCTTGCGTTGCGTCAACTACCTTGCCATTTGCTGTAAAGATATGTATATCGTTAAGTTTTCCTCAAGGCTTCCCAAATTTACATATGTGATTTGGATTTAAAATTAATCGTAATAATAAATTATGATTTGTGTTACTTCCTTCTACACATATATAGTCGGAAATTGATACATGCTTAAACTATAGGCAGTAATTCTTATTCGACGACATAGTATTTTCAGCAAAATTAATATCTTTTAAATTTGAAATGGTTTGTGGTAGGTAAGAAACAATTGGTAGTGCTAACTATGCGATGTTAGAGTTATATGTCTATCCACAATTAGACAAAGATATGCAGTTAAATGTAATGAAAACAGTTCCACCACATAAGCACTTACCAAAAGCCTTGCAGACGGCAATGTTTTCCAGCAGAGTGATTAGAGGCACTACTATGATGCCACTGCCTAAATTGGTAACCATTTCGACGAATGTATGTGATAAAACAGTTCCATTTCGATCTTCTTGGTATCCAAAAGGTGGAATTTGTATCGATGGTAATCCGCTAGGAACTTCTCCGATAACTTTAAACGGTGAATTATTGCCAAAGGAATAGCCGATGAAACCGGTGGCTATGACTAAAATGGCATTTCGTGCAGTGCCTATCAACCAGAGGCTTCCATTTATGGACTTTTGGCATTTTGTTGGCTTTACGTCATCTCGTTTGGACCCCACTTTCAATGTTCCGACGATCTGTAAAAGAAATTCGTTAGGTAACGGGAATTGCGTCTGCCTTTATTGTGTTTACTTACCCTCAATATGAGGAGAACGGCTATGCATGTTACACCTAAACCCGTGTCCCATAATCGAGTGTTGTGAATATCACTGAAGATACTTTTCCAGGTATCGACGAAAGTGTTCCCTGAAGCTGTGATACCTAAAACATCCTTCACTTGAGATGTGACGATGATTAAGGCTACAGCGGATGTGAATCCTGAGGATACTGGTCCAGATACGAAATCTACCAGGAATCCTGCAACAAAAAATAATTTGTATTGTATTTAGAATTTGCTTTAGGGTGAAATTTTATTTTTGCAACTACAAGATCATTGTCGCCTGCTAGGTCCTGTGAGGCGGCCTGCAAGGTCACCTGATTTAAGAATACTTGATTTCCTTGTATGGGGTCATTTAGAAAACGTGAAACCGCGAACACTTGGAGAAGGTGAGTAAGACTTGGAGAAGGTGAGTAAGACGCGCAATTAATAGCATAACGGCCTAGAAATTGAAGAAAGTTCTTCGAGATAGTTGTGCGAGTCAGAAGTGCATTAAAGTTAATGGACAGTTTTAATACCACATATGAAAAAATCTTTACTTTTATTACTACAGTATTAATAAATGTTACCACAGTACAAATAAATATGGTTCCATTTGAAATAATTGAGTTTTGCGCCAAAAACGTGTTTGCTCATACATAACGTAATTTAGTATTTTTGACGTGATTTAGATTTCTCTAATTGGCTAATTAGAATAAATAAAACGGTACCTTCATGTCCTTCAGAGCACACTTAAATGTAAAACTAAAAATTAAATCATAAAGAATATTGTCATTTAAAATGTCACTTATGTGGTATTGTAACAAAATGGTAAAGTCCAGGCCTACAATTTTTTCGGGAAGTATGATATCGACCCAAAATTCGTTTGTCCTTTGTTGATTTCCCAAAAATTCTAAGAAGGTACCCTTAAGTGGGTACTTTATCTTTATTTGTGTTCTATGCCAAGCTTAAACTTCATTCCAAAACTTAAATAGTGAACACATGTCGTATAACGCTAAAAGTACGGGTTCTTTTTCAAGTAAGATCTAAAATTTATTGTCCTATTGTAAATAAACAGGGTCTACTCATAAAGCGGCACGAAACTAAAAGATTCCACCATAAATTGTTATTCCTTGAGCCAGTTGGCAGTTAGAAGTGTCACTTAATTTATGATTTCCGATATGGGCAAAATGGCCAAACATTACCCCGAAGATAATATTAGAATAATACTTTCACAAAACATAGGACCAGCTAACTAATTAATATAGAAAGAGTATCTGAGAAATATCATATTTGTAGTGTTTTGGAGAATGAAGGACCTAAGCCTAAGAAGAGTTTTTCTGTGGAGTTTTCTCTTCATATGTGTACAACGGGCCACCCCACAAATATTGCTATTATTTATCCACGTCATGTAAAATGTTTAGTTGTAAATGTTAGTATCAGCTTGATTCACGAGCGTCTATCCAATGAGACGGCTCATCGTCTTAGCTTGATTCACGAGCGTCTATCCAATGAGATGAAGCTGGGCGGTCACAGTTCATAAACGACAAGGCACTAGACATCGAAGAATTTTTATCTTTTTAAAATGTTTTTTTGCTCAGTAATATTTTTATGTTGCATTAGTATTATATTTAGTGTATAAGATTGATTACTGATTAGTCTAATAACTAATTCATTTTTTTGTATAATGTTGTGATGGATACAAAAATATTATCATTAACGTGAGGATGGTATTAAACGGACATTAACTATGGTTCTGCTTATTTACCCAATCCGAAAATTCCCATCAAGAGCTGAATCAATCCAGTTAAAAAAGACAGCAAAATCGCATGTTCAGGTCCCCTTCCTTGCACGACTTGAAAGGTCAGCAGCGCAGAAATCGCAGAAGGCCCCATAGGCACAACCTTAGAACTCCCCAAGAAAATATAAATAAAGCACCCCAGAAACGAGCTGTACAGTCCATATTGAGCGGGGAGCCCTGCTATGTTGGCGTACGCCAGGCCTTGAGGTATTACAGTGAGACCCACCGTGATTCCCGCTACTAAATCGCCTATCGCACATGACGAATCGTAGGTGGGCATCCAGTCGAGAATTGGCACCCGTCTGTGCACCATTTTCTTTGAGCAAGCGCTGTGTGCTTTTTTTTTCATCCATGGGACGACTGACTTTACGGTTTCTGTGACTGTGGATGTCTTCTTCGTATGGTCTATCACTGAAAAGAATAGGTTAAGCATTAGCTACGAAACTATAGGTACATCAGAAAGGAGGTCTTAATGTATTTAATTGTTTCGCTGTCTTTCTTTAACTTACCTATGAAGTCATTGCTTCCCATGTACGAGGAATCCTGCCCATTCCTACAGTTAATGCTAGTTGAGGATACGTTAAGCGCTGGATTTTCATATGCCGTAGAGTGACCACCCCCACTGGCTCCTTGGAGGTCTCCTTTCGTTTCTTGTTGCTCGCCCCTGAAAAGAAGAAAATGGAAATTGTAGAACCAACTAAGATTAAAATTTATGTTTTTTGTATGCCTGCGCACTATTCAATGACATTATAGAAAGAAAAATGTTTTGAATGGCCTGCTCGGTCCTCTGACCTCACACCTTTGGATTGGTATATTCTTGTATGATAACATTAAAGATAATTTGCCTGAGGAGACCGAATGAGAAATTGCGTTCTTCGCGAGAATTCGTAAACTCGGTGGGGCTTTGGGAACCGAAAATCAACCGATCCTAAAAATATTGCAATACAGCAATTCTAGCGTGGAACCGCCGAGAGCGGAGAAGGCAGTTGGTTTTCGGGTGACGTGACGACGAATTGGACCTAGAGAGTAGGTACTTCATATTACCTAGGAGTTGGTTTTCGAGCACTCAAGGTATCGACAAGAGTGGGTATTAGGGTTACGCGGCGCTCGCAGCTCACATGTACCAGCGAGTATTTACAACTGAGTTACTATTTTTTTTATTTTTTCGTGGTTTTGTGAATAGGAATATCTAATAGGGAATCTGTCGCTAAAAACGACAGTGCTAGAAAGTGCTAGACTCTAGTTCGAGTTTAAAATAGTGCGAAGGTTACAGTAGCGACTAACAACCAATACCATATGACAGCATAGGTGAAAAAGCTTAACTTTCACCTTAAGATGCCCATACATCTGGTTCAGGCGTAGGATGACGTTTTATAACGGTACAAATTGCTTGATTGCTCTTAAAAAAATGTAAATTGACGGAGGATTTAACGTAAGGTAGAGCCACGAATGTTCCCACGCCATTTTGCGTAATTAATGCTAAATTGTAATAGAAAGGGTATCAGAATTGAATAAGAATCGAGAAATAGGTGTGTTAGCACACAGAAGTTTTTTGAATTGAGTGTATATGGAAAACCCGACCCATTTTAACTGATTTTCAGGGCTATGACTAGGCATACTACCCCAGTCTGTGGTTCTTCGGCATTAAAATATCAGTAACCCGGTGGCAGCGAAGCTACCGCTCTTTTTATATAATCACTCTTTAGGCAAGGCAGCGTCGCCGTCGTCATAGCAGGATTCGAGGTCGGTGCGCCCGCAACTCGAAGCCTAAAGAGCCGAATTGTGAGATCAATGAAGTAAAAAGAAAGACGAATTGACTTCTGACATCATTTAAAAGGGAAATACAAAAAGAAGGTACAATAAAAGAAGTCTGGCAGTTGAATTGACAAAATTTATCATTCAACGTATTTTAAAAGCCGATGTTTCTAATGGACATTACAACGGATTTTGAATGGATCATCGACGGATCATGTTCGCTCTAATTTAAATGCGCCAACCATGCAGAGAACAGATGAACGAACCAAAAATTCTGGCCCTCTATACGTCGCGTCGGCCAGCTTATCTATAACTCTTTGCCGCCTGAAGTTGCCTATCTGCCTAATTCTTTAAAACATTTAGAAACAACAAATTACCGGTTTAAACAGCTTTTTACAGCGTTTTTGCAACGGTACCACTTAGTCTGCCCGCTAATATGCCTTATCTATGTGTGCCCTGATTTGTATCGTAATTTGTTTTATCTTGACTTAGGTACTAATGCGAGTTATAAACAGTATATTTTTTTAAATGTTTTCTTAACATTCATTTAATGTGTATATTTACATTTTATGGTGCTGTCTTCTACAGTGTCTGCCACGAGGTTACCAGGTGCTTCCTCTCCAGTAGTCTATTATTCACTGCAATTGTTCTTAGTTAACAAAATACGTACATGAATAAATTAGTGGAGTTTTTGCTGTAAAGCGTCGTTTATTTAAATCTAATGATTACTGTCCGTACTGTTTAAAATCCTCTGGCCAAATAACTATTTTTTTTTCATTATTTGTTACGACGCGACGTCTGTATATAATCATATTCCTGGGCGATTCTTTTGTCTTAATGTTGTTAGCTTACTTTATAAGAGGTCATTGACCACCTTGATTTGCCCTAGGCGCGTTTCACTTGTTAATGTGCTAATAAAATAGCAGTATGTCATGGTATGGCCAATCAATTATTATTAGAGAATCTGCTCATGCTAATTATTATACTCGTACAGCCAAAAAACTGTTATTTTATTGTTCCTTTCTACGACGAGTAATTTAATTCATTAAAATAGTTAATGCATTAATGTATTTGGTAATTTAAAATAATTTATTTTCATATTAAATAGTGTGTAAAAAATTATATCTGCATAGATAATATAATATATGCAGTATTTTACATATAAAGCTAATTAAAAAACTATAAATTATAAAATGTGTAACATTCTCTTCTCTTTGCAAGAAACTCTTCGTAGAGTATTTAATATAAAGAAACAAAGTCTGCAGCATCTGATGGTCGTTAGTTGGTATTATTAATTTTCTCATTATAAACATGTTTATCCACAAACGTCAGAAAAGACCGAATTTGAGTTTTGAAAGTCGTGCAACGGACTATTTGATCACAAAATAATTTTATAATGTTGCAAACGTTTAATCGAAAAAAATGGTCCTCGATCAGCCGATACATTTTCAGAGTGAGTATTAGGCTCTACGCAATTTTTGTAGTTATTAATTTTTATACTCTAGCGTCTGCCTTTTCCTTTATTTTATCTGGTTGGAGTGGAGTGTATAATATGATCTCACTTAATAGCGTTAATTAAATAAAGGGTCGATGGTGTGTAAGTTTAAACGTTCTTGCCAAACGTACAGAGCAAAGTGTTTTACAGTCCATACGGTCGCTAAGAGCTCTCTTTCTTTAGTAGAATATTTTGTTTCTCCTATACAGTATATATAACATTATGACGTTAGGCGACATATGACGTTTAGGCGAAAAAACAAAGCAGACCTGAGATACGCTTACATGGAAGATTTTGTTGTTAGCACTGAGGACAATCGGTTATGTGCTATCTTACCGTTATACTATGTGAGAAATAAACTGTTTTTACACAGAAGTGGGATAATCTCAGTGCCAGGTTGATAGCTTTAATTGTGTAAATTGTTTTGTGAGAAAATACTGAAGTGAGACTTAATAAGGGGGAGGACAAAAAAAAATTAAGGCTCCTGGCAAACGTAAATGACGTTCCAAGTCGCTCTCGTCCAGTTCGTCTTCTAGTTCAACCGAAACGAAGGTAGAGCAATGAAAAATAATACGACGTCTGGATATAAATAAGGAAATATGATATAAATAATAGCAACAATTTTCAAATGTTGGAAACGTTTAATCGAAAAAAATGTTTATTCGATCAGCCGATACATTATCAGAATGAGTATTAGGCTCTTCGCATTCTTTGATGTTATTAATTTTTATACGCTAGCGTATGCCTCTTCCTTTATTTTATCTGGTTTGAGTGGTTTGTATAATATGATCTCATTTAATAACGTTAATTAAGTTAAGGGCCGATGGTGTGTAAGTTTCTTCCGAAAACGTACAGAGCAAAGTGCTTTACAGCCCATACGGTCGCTAAGAGCTCTGTTTCATTAGTATAATATTTCGTTTCTCCTATACAGTATTCTTATTTCTCACGAGCTATTCCATAGTAAGATTCTCACGAACTACCTTCGCCTCCTATATTAATAATGATGGGTAATTGGAATACGTACAATAGCTAAAATTGTATTGTGCAAAATTAAAATTATTATAAACAAAATGGAAAATTAGAAAAAAAAATTATCTATGAATGAAGCGGAGGCAATTGTGAGGCGAGCCTCTAGTAGGGGTTCACAAAAATCGTTTATTTTCAGAGCCTCGCGTACCTATACTGTTGCGATTTTGTCGGTCTCTCATGGCGTCTATTTAGAGAAAAAAAGTTAATGTTTTTTAATCGGATTTTAAAGATTTACAACTTTTATACGAAACTCTTTATACTAAATGTCTGTCGACTGGACTATATATAGTCCGGTGTGGTTGTCTATTAATTACGTTTATGACGATTTATTTCTCCTGCTACTTACTCAATAACTGTAGGAAGGAATAATTAGGGAATAGTGAAAATAGAGCCTATAAATAAAATATTTCATCACGCTGCAGTAAACTAATTATTACAGTCAAGTTTAGGATAGTGTCGCCAGCCACACTCGTCAATAATACCACAGTTACATGCTTGGGATTTCGAGCACGATCTATGAATTAATTGACCTTGAATTGAAAATAAATTATGTCCAATAAATATCAGCAGATGATGTATGATGGACACAAGAATTTTTTGCCGTTAACATATCCATTTATCGCAGGTAGTTACTCTTGACTTAAATAAGTATAAAATATCTGACGAACAGGAAAATTACAATTCAGTTCCTCGTTTAAATGATAAGCATGCTTTATAGTATTATTCAATTTATGCATATTTTGCTACTAAAATATTTGCTAATATATCAACTATAATAGTTTGGAACTCATACCAGAAACAAATATAATAATCATTATGAGAGCAAACAAATATCTCAGTAAACAATACGGTTTGTTAGTTAATATAAATCATGATAAATAAAATACTGCGTTGCTAATATAAACACAAGTACTATATTAAACATGCATATCTGCACAAAATACTCAAATACCTATTTACAATGATGTTAACTAGTGAGTCAAGTGGTCTTCAGTAAGCTGTTAGAACTATTTTTCATGTTTTAGGTTATACACTTCGCATCAATATTAACGTACTGTTTGTAACATCGAAATATGAGACATAAAAAATTTTCAAGGGATACCCACAATTGCCGCAATGGGAGATCGGGGCAGTATAACGTTTCTTACAGCAAGCTAAAATCGTCACTATCAAGGCGCTTTCATTCAACAAGTTGTTATATTTTGATAGAATACTAATAACTAATCAATTTTAACACAAAACCCACCAAAATAATACACTAAATTTATCATTTATCAAATCACTCGTTATGGCGATGGCTTAGAAAAATAGAATTTACATTTAAAGTCATCAAGTCATCAATAAAAGGGCGACGATAATGGAAAGTCATAGAATTGTTTTGTGGCGCTTGGAATATTTGGAAAGATTAATCAAATTTAGAAAAGAACAAAGGCCGATTTATTACTTGGACCAAACTTGGTACGACACACATGATACATTCAAAAGAAGCTGGACGGATGACTTGTGACAGATGCAAAGTAGATATGCCTCCAAATAGAGGAAATCGATTATTACTTCTACATTATGGTACTAATAATGGATGGGTTCCTAATTGCCTAAATCTCAGTGTTCTAAGACACCTTCTAAGACGCACTATTCTAAGATCACCCCCGTATTTTTGCACCTTCAATCCAATTGAATTAGTATGGAGTCAACTAAATCAAGGAATTCGACGAAACAATAACTTTCCCAAATTTGATGCAAAAGTGATTGAAGTTATAAAATCGGAGGCAGAGAAAGTGTCATCGGATAAAGAGCACGTAAAAAAAGATGAATACATCGAACTTGGAAGAGCAACAAACGCTAATCAAAACCGGTTTGTAATAAATCTAAATGAAGATTCTGAAGAAAGCAGTGATAGTGACAGTAGTGATAGTGACAGTGAATAAATTATTTTTCCAACCTATTAGTGTTTATGTTTGTTTGTATTTTCATACCTATATCTTGATGTATATTTACCTAAAAAGATTTTGAAAGTTGTTACTTAATCGAATTTATTATAAATAATTTTATATATTTGTTATTTTTATATTATTTTTTATTATTTGTTACTTAAAAGAAATATTATTAATTTTTATATTTTTATAATCCCATGGATCCTTTCGACCCACATATTTATAAGCAAAGTATATAAATTAATGTTATCTATTTCATTTAATTGAAGAATACGTTTTAATTTAATCTTGTTGCACTTATGTGTACTATGCTTATAAACTTAACACTAAATCCACACCTTAACCTTCCCTTACTGGCAAGGAATATGCTCACACCTCCACGTGGTCCTTGCTGGGCAATAATAATTTGTATAAAAAAATATTATTGGCTAAACTGAGCACATACCTAATTAATCACAGACCAAGTGTAATATAATGAATATAAGATGTTACATGAAAACTAAATACGGTCCTGGGTAAGCACACGTGGCTTGTTTCTAGGGATCGGCGGCTCCTTTTATCGATATAATGAGGGTTTTTTGCTCGGGTTTTTATATCTCATATTTCGATGTTGCAAACGGTACCAGTAAAAGTGTGCCACAATTTGAATGTTGATTTTAAGTAAAGTAAAGTAACTTGAGTAAAAAACGTCAGTAAGAGAATCATAATACACTTTCTAAAAATACTCAATTATACGTAGTTACATAAGAAACAGTGTGACGTTTAGGCGTAAAAACAAAGCAGATCTGAGATACGCTTACATAGAAGATTTTGTTGTTAGCACTGAGGCTAATCGGTTATATCCAATTACTGTATTAGCGTTATGCTATGTTAGAATTAAACTGTTTTACACAGAAGTGGGATAAACTCAGATCCTCATTGGTAGATAACTTTAATTGTGTAAATTGTTTTGTAAGAAAATATTGGTGTGATACTTAATATGGGGAAAGACGAAAAAATTAAGGCTCCTAAGAAACGTAAATGACGCTCCAAGTTACCCTCGTCGAGTTCGTCTTCGAGTTCAACGGAAACGAGGGTAGAGCAATGCAAAATAATTCGACGTCTGGATATAAATAAGTAAATATAAGACATGCAATGTTAGTATTTCAACTTTTGAATGTAACGGTGAATGAAACAAATTTCGATTGTGATAAACCTATAATAAAATGTAAACTGTACGACATGTTAGGTTTGAGTGTGACCTAACATGTAACCTAACATTGTGACCTAATTAATAATACTTCATTGGCAGCCACCGAACGTGAGCCATCTTTTAAGCTATAACATTGAAAAACTACCCTAATTTTATAGTGATTGCTTGAAATTTTCATGCACATCTAGTAGTAGGAAAAAAGGTGCGTTTATCGTAGTAGGAAAAGAAAAAAAACCGTTCTGATCTTGAAATATGTGGGTGTTTATTCAAAGCTATTACTTGTTAATTATCCTTTGCCACTTTTCGGTGATCAAATCATTCGACTACGTATTACATTTTCGTACCTTAATGAGGCGCTTTCGTAAATAATTTTGTTGTTAAAATGATTGGAAATATAGATGGATATTTTTTAACAAAAAAATCTCAGAATAAATTTGCAAAGGTCAAATATGATGAAATATTTTAATTTAATGGTTTTAAATTATCAACTTCTGTATACTTTCGACTAGTTTTTGCAGTAACACTGCATATTGTGTCATTTACTGGCCTCTAATTCTTAAAAAAATATAAACAGAATTGAAATGATCCATCGATCCTACTTTCCAAAATATTCTATAACATTCATACTTTTATATTTTTCTATCGCCTTTTATAAACAATTTACATATAGTTTCACATTTAACATATTTAATTCGTATACTACAACATACATTATAAAACAACCCAAACATGACCTCATGCATGTTTTAAATCTCTAACGTATATAAAAGGCTTTACTACATAAAGTACAAATAATTGTTTTGCTAAGTATCCTTAATATCTTATAGTATTACTGGAATTAGTTAATCTATGTTTGGATTAAATGTGACAGATTTGCCTAATCACGACTTTTTATTGCCGTTATACGCCTTGGCGAATATATCTAATTTGTTGACATTTCCGATAGCTGTAAAATATAGGTTAACAACAAAGAATGGCATAGAAAGTAGTAAATGTACAGGTACAGGTGGATTAACATGTTACATAAGTTGTGATGCTGCCGATATCAAGGTATTGAGAACCCAGAGTTTGGTCAGGGACAAGGTTTTTGGAAGTGTTTTGCTAGACAGCCAGACCAATAATATTAGACACTTAGACAGAGGCGTACGGGGATTTTTACTATGACTCTACGTTTTTGTTGTCGCTCTTTTCACGATTAAATAAAACAAGTTGAGCGGCAAAATCTCAGCCAGAGAACGAGTCAAAACACGAATTTTCCAAGCGAAAAACTCGGTTGCCTAGTTGAGATTCGGTGATTTTGAAGTTTTCTGTTTATTACTATCGATTAACAATTAACGGAAGAAGCGACTCTTCACTATTAAATCAACCAAATCAAACGGTAAAATCTCAGCCAAAAAACGAGTCGAAAAAAATTGTTCAAGACAAAAACTCGATTGCCCCGTGGAGAGCCCTCAATTCGGAGGTTTTTTGTTTATTACTGTCAGTAAACAAATAACGACAAAATCCCACTCTTCATAATTAAATCAAACAAGGCGAACAGCAAAATCTGTAATCTTAAATTTAATTGTAAAATGCAACCTGATTTAAGCGAAGAAAGAAAAGAAAATAATATTTAAAAAAACATTAAATTTATGATTTTCTGATATAAAAACAATTAATAACATTTATATGAAGTTTAAGTCTGTGAGACAATCATTCATTGCTACTAATCCAAAGAGTAATAATGAACAATAAAATTTCTTATTCATATACCATTAAACATATGTCATAACGTGGTATAGTAAAAAATATATTAAAAAACAAGAAACATTGCAACATTTATATATTATATATTTTATATTGCCATTTTGCCGTTAATTGTTTTTTGATAGTATTAAACAAAAAACACCAAAATCATTGAATTACAGCGGGGAACACAGAGCTTTTGGATAGTAATAAAGGTTTTTTAAAACCTCAAAATCTAGGGAAAAGTCTTTTTTCAAACATATATGAAGTTAGCAGGGCACCCGATATAAAAAAATTAAAGGGACTGATTCCTCTTTCATCAAAACCGCTCAATATATTTTGGATTCTGCGTTACCATATGCGTCAGAAAACAGCTGACAATTTACACAAAGGTATACAAATTATACCAGATTTTTTACAATTGCAAGGCGTAGTATGACGATCTGCAAGGTAGAAGGTTGGTTATTTGTTTAGAGTACAAGAAAGATTCTCTTAATTCATACCCATATTGAATAAAATCCAGAGGCTGAATTAGCTGTTCTGATGCATTTTTCCAATTGTATGTTTGGGCTGAAGCCCTTAGGCAATATAGGTATAATGCGTCATTGGGTTAGGTGTAATGTGTTAGGTGTAATGCGGTTAAGTGTAATGAGTTAGGTATAATTTATTGAATAGGTAAACTTTTTCCGGGCGTTTGATTTTTCGAGATCTACTAAAAAAGTATCTCCAAAAGTACCTTCTGGATCAAATTGAGTGATGCAGCTTTTAGACAATTCTTCTTAGTGCCGAGTCAACTGGTTTCACAGTAAGTTGAAGCATGAAATGCTGGCAAAGTATTGGAGATATTTTCACCGAGAGATAATGCCGCCAAATGACAACCAAGAAAGTGTTTTTTTATGCGAGCCATCGAACTACACAGCCAATGACAACCAATATTTGCAAGTTTGGACTAAAAGAAAACTGCAAGGATGAAAACGTCTGTATCGGGGCTCATAATTATAATCTCAGAGCATTGGTTTTTTACTATATGAAATGTATTTTTTTCATACATTTCATATAGTAAAAAACCTTGATTCCGCTTCCAAGTGGTTTGAACTTCATTTCATTTTAAAACTCGACCTTGTAATTTGTAACACTTGCTTGGGTCATCGAATCCACCGCAAATGTAGAGCACATTGTCTTCTGTTACTGGTGTAGATGTTGATATATAGGTACAGAGAAATTTAACTAATTGCAATTTATTTTCATTGCTCTCGAAGTAGCCTTTAGTATCAGCTGGAATATTTTTCGACATACTGGAAATTATGACTTTCTTTACATTTTATCCTTTGATTTGTATTTTCGACTCCAAAAATTTAATAGATAAATTACCATAGCTATCAAAGACTAAATTAACTCTTCTAATTTCAGGCTGAGAAAAAAATACATAATTCTTTTAATGTATGCATCAGCAAAAGCACCAAATGTACAATATTTTTTAAGTGTGATTTGATGTACTAGTCCCATACAATCAATAATGAGAATTTTGGAAATTTGACGATAAAATTTGGTCTATTGAGTAAGTTGAAGGGTGATGATTTGTCAGGTGTAGGGCAGCGGAGAAGGGGAAAAGGTGGAGGCAACACAGCAGCTGGCAACACATATTCTTGGGTTCCTTAGGTATACCCTATATACCTAAGCCATATACCCTATATACCACCCTAAGAATCAGCCAATAAATTCCGTTATTCATATTTTATAATCTCAAATACCTACAGCGCCTGCACTAATAGAAATGTTTTTAGTTATTTAATTACAATTAAAGCCATCAATCTCAAAAGGGTAATTATACCATGGGATAAAAAAGGGGCAATCATACAATGGAATAGTGAACGTTACTGATTTTTTTCTTTGTTAACTAACTACTGATACACTAAATTAGCTAAATCATAAATTCATTAGAGGGTATTTATTTATTCATTTTTTTGAAAATATTCAATTTTTTTTATTTATTTACTTTTTCGTTTTTTAAAATTTTTCATATATATACAGTGCGTTAGAAAAGTAACGGATAAATTCAATATTTCTTAAGACTGACGTTTCAATCTAAAATCCTCAGACACGTCGATTTTTATTTTTAATTCCCCTTTTAATTTTGATGTAATATACAATAAGATTGAGCCACAGTTTATAGCCTAAATTGGCTATAAACTGTGATTGAGCTCTAGGTTTTTTAAATGGCAACAGTATATTTTTTCGGCAGATTCTTGTAGGCGAGCTCGGCGAGTTCTTGTGGGCGAGTTCGGCAATATAGCACTTTATATTTATTTTGAGAAACAGAGATTTAAACGAATTAATAAAAATTTAATCATGACAACTCTACGATTACCCAGAAATACCATACTGCTGCATGGAAAATAACAATTGGATGACGCATTATTGTCCCTAACAAATTTAATTTAATACGAGCACAATATTAATAAGCCAGACTTAAATGATCCACCTTTTTACAAACTTTACAAGAATGCACCATAATTACACACTTATTGTTCACATAACTCGCTAAATATACAGAAAGATATACAGAGATTCATAGAACACACTAAAGAAAACACAAGTACGCAACGGCGTTTCGGAAGCCCCTCAACATCTGTTTCCATTCAGAAATCCACCTTGACGTAAGCGACGAGCAAGCGACGTTGTCGTTGTTGAGGTTTATCCCAAGGCACAGTGGATTTTCGGTTTTCACCATATATTATTAACGGAATAAGGCAATACAATAGATTACTTTTACCAAGAAGCTGTTTTAAATAACATTTTTGTATTCAAATGAATCAGATTCGTTGAAATTGTCAAATTACTTGGAAATCTCTTAGAGCATTCAAAGATTTCAAGTAAATTTAACAGTAAGCCTGGCAAATGTGCCGTTCGGGAGAAAAAGAGGAACGACTAGGATGGAACGATTTTGGATCGGCCAAAAACGTAAACAATTCTGTCTCCCCGTGTTAAAATATCTCTGATTTTAACACGCTATAGTAATTTGGTAAGAATAAATGCCCATTAAACATGCAAATCTCCAATAAATGTTCTCTAATTTAAGTAAGTTCTTAAGTTTATTACCCGTATTATGGAAATTTTATACGCTTGAGTTGAACCCTTATGATCTGTCCTTATCTAATGCGCTTAAAACTCTCGACCGAGCTCTCTCACTACCAGTCGGCACGAGCTTCCAGATTTTGTTAAGGGTTTTTTCCGTAGTGTAATAAAATTATTATAGAATTATTTTTATTATATATTTTTATGGAAATATGTGATTTAGCTCATTGGAAACTATCAAAAATACGATGTTGTATAAATGAAACTCTACGATGTATATTGAAGTCTTTCTCGATGACGATTTTTGGAATTTCTATTATAGTGTCCTTGTTCGTTCGTTCGTCCATGTGTCGTTCTCAAATATAGGACTTTATTTCAGTTCCAGTTTCATTTCCTCTCTTTCATTTCAAAGCCAACTAGCCAATTTGAATATGTAATTGGATTAAAAGTTGCTGTTATTTTTTGTTTCTGTCTGTTTTAAAGTTGTTAGTTTTTATTATTTTATTCCATTATTTATTCATTATTGATTGATTTATTTAAAAAAAAAAAATATCGTATGATTTAATTAAATCTGTAAGTTGGATATATCTATAACAATTGCTAATTAAAAATATGAAATAGCGAATATACTAAGGAATTATGGGACACGTGGTATATTATTATTTTATTTTAAATTCGATATATTCAAATTCAACAAAGTCGGGAAACCGAGAGATAAGACATTCGGTTCAGTAAGTTACCCACTCTGTAAATTAAGAGGCAGATAAGGTTTATATAAACAGTCTGGAGATTTTGCCATGTTTTGATTATTGAAATCCTGGGAAAGTAGGCTTGCGAACCAAAAATCATCCTATCGGGAAAACATTGCAATTCAGCATTGCTAGCGCGGGACCATCGAGAGTGGAAAAATGCAGTTGGTTTTTGGGGCTACGCGAGGGACGGGAGCTCAAGGGACCGGCGAGTGTTTCGAGCGGACTAGTTTTGGTTTTATTGCGGAAATTGGGTAGAAAGGATTTACTAGGGATTTAAAATCGTGGAGATTCAAGTAGGAAATGAAATGGTTGTAGGGGGTGAACGTGTTGTTATTGGATAAATAAAAGTACAAAAGATGGATTCTTGGATGGACCAGCTCAACCAGAGAGATCGGGATCGATTGCGTAGCGCAGGGCTCGCTAAATATAAATGTTAAATATTAAGAACTAACACATATAATTACGCTGCGCCTAAGTCCATGTATCTTAAGCCAAGGCCGGGTCTACGTACTAATATTTTTCGCTACTGCCACGTTACCAAGGGCCCAGTAGCTATTTCGAAGGAGTCTACATTAGGGGTAGTTAATTTGGTCTCAATCATTCCGCGATTATTCGGAGTTTAAATATAAGTAACCTGGTGGCAGCGAAGCTACCGCTCTTTTAACAACCACCCCTTAGACAAGGCTGCGCCGCCGTCGCCTTAGTAGGACGCGACGCGGCGCCCGCAACTTGAAACTTAAAGGGCCAGCGTTACATATCGTATGATTTTTTGATTTTAGCTCCTCATATATTTTGTCTCTATAATAACGTAACCTTGCGGGTAAAACCCGGCCTACTCTTGCACTGCTTCTGCAGCCGAATTAAATTTAACACTGGCCTTGGACGTCCGTTATTTTTTGACCCCACACCACGTTTCCTTCTAAACTTAAATTACTAATAAGTTTTTTATATCACAAACTCTCATTTTCTGTACTATTTTTATCTCCTAACATCTAGGGATTCTAAGGCACATTGAAGGAATGTTAAGTGTTTTAATAATTGAAGTAAAAAAATGACTGTGAATGAATGTGAAAAAATGAGATTATTTTAGGTTTACAGGTTATATATATGGAATACTTGTAGACTAATAAAAAAGACGATTCGTAAGATTCCTGGAGGGGGGGGGTCCGAGAGTCTACCCTCACGGGTCGCCACTGGTAGCCACAAAAGATTCAGAAAATAGAATAGAATCGAACAATATATGAAAACTAATGGCTGTTAAGGTTATATTTTACTGCTACAATTTTTATTCTTTATTATGTAACGAAGTGGAGTAACAAAATAAAAACCTACGCTTATTGGATTGACCATATGTGATGTGAAATGGTCAACAGTTTTCAAAATTTACATCGATCATTTAGAAATATGTAGACGTTTCGTATTCTGCATTTTAATTCTGAAAACCGAATAATTTGTTGAAATAAAAACCTTTTTAAGCCAAAAATATATTAAATTATTTTGCCCCTTGTAATGATACACATACATCTAATTGTAAAGGTACCTTACAAATATGTAAATATGTTTTCAAAGTGTATTTAATAATAATATTAATAGATATCCCAAATTCGTATTTTTATAAAAACTACTAACTTGATAAACTTACAAAATGTCACCACTCAATTGAAGTATTTAATTCACGAATAGCAAACGATACGATTCAAGTATATTTATTTAAGCTGAATCACAAAACCAGAGACTCTTAAATAATGAATAGGAAGTGACACATTATTTGCAAAAAAAATCCATGTTATTTTTAACAAAGAAGGAAATCTGTTAAATAATTTCCTAAAATTACTTACATTGTAATCCTGTGATCATCAGCACTAGAGCCCATTTTTGAAAAAAATGTCTAACCACTTGCGGCGCAGGCAATTCGAATCGGCACTTTTCCAAAACGCAATCCCAGTTTCCCCCAAAAAAAAGTAGCACGACGTGGAAACAAGTGAAATCAAGTAAACTGCCGGTAAAAATTTCAATATGTGATTTTCCGCTATATAAGGTGTGAGAGTTCCAACGACCGGTAAAAGATGCAAACTGAACTTTCAGACAAACCTGACCGGCATTTTGTACTTGTGGTCACGTGACTAACTATTACGTTTACCACGGAATCCCGAGCAGCTCCAGAAGCGGCAGAAACGCGATCATCACGTGAAGTACACTGCCGGATTTTTAACTGGACGACATTGTTCATGTACACTTTTCACTGGCGAGCTTGGAAACCTTGTGCTTTTCGTGAAGGAGCCGGCATTGTTTACGGCGGTTATGCAAATGTTGCAGTGAAATGTTGGCGTATTTACATTCGTAATCTGACGCTCCGCTATACGTCATGTATACTATCTACATGTTGATTGTTCGTTAGAGAATGAAAAATACAGTTTGGTGACATTGAGGATGGTTCGTAATCGTAAACAATCAGGGAACGTTTTAATTCTTAGTAGGAATCTCGATCTCCCAGATTGGAAACGTAACAACGACGTCAGAGGCATTGGAAAACTTCGTAGATCCAACCCGCTTAAATTATAGATATCTAAAGTTCATTTGTTTACTTTACGTAAAATATTCATTAATTCAGCAGAACCTCATAAATAAAACATGCTTTATTCTACAGACTAATAAGAATATTGGACAATCCAAACCATGCACTATCCTTAGAGTTTAGAACCATGTCAGTAAATAGATAATAGATAGAGATAGATATGGGGGCGCGAAGGCTAATGGCGCTCACCTAAGGAAAAATTCACATTCTTAGGGAAATAAAAATACTTTTTGCATTCTGTCTTCGCGAAACATTTTACTTACATGTATATCAACGATATTTAAAACAGAATGTAAGTCAGAAATTATATTTTTTGAGAGTATCCAAAGAATGCCATTGCCCGACCTGGTAGGGTAATGCCGCTCAGGCGAGTGTAATGACGCTCAATAATAACAAATTATAAAAACAGATTGATTAAATAGAAAATTACACTGTATTATTTCAAATATACACAGGTAAGTAGGAAAGTTAACAACAAACATAAATGAAGCCATGTTGGCACTTTTTTCAATTTAATAATTGTTATGTTTTTCAAAATTTAAGTCTTGCAAAAATCGCAAATATATCCATGTGGTCGATCTACTCCTGTGCAGCTGCCATGTGCCCACTGCCCACATGAAGAATATCTGTACCAAAGCTCATTTTTCCCATATTCATTGGAAATGATGCATGCTTCATCAGATTGCTCTTTTTTTATTGCATCTAGTTATAAATAAAAAATTACAACTTACGGCCCCTAAAGTTCATTGTCCGACTTTCCATATCGTCCTATTCATCTTCGTCGATAATGAGCTATTCACCATCTTTTCCAGAGGATTCACTTTCCAAAACTTTTCTTTTGGTACCTTTTTTTGTTTGTAAGTTTTTATTTTTACTTCCTTTTAATTTGCCTGCTGCCTTCTATAAATTATTTTTTCTTTTTGCTTCTAATACCTCGAATTGCTCTTTAAGTGGGGTTGACGTTAGAATTTCTGACCTCTGTTTCTTTCTTTTTGTAATTTTTCTGGTTCCTTGTATCTTGGGAACAGGTTTGGGTGAAATTTGTGAAAACGAAACATTAGAATCAATGACACTTAATTATATTTGTTTGAGTTAGCAGTTGTTCCTTAATTTCTGCTTCCTGTTCTTTACCAAAAACAGCCTTTCTTCCAATGCTTCAGGCATAATAGCCTTTGCTTAAACGGCCTCGTAAACTACTAAAGGGAACAGAATACCTTCTGCTAGCTTCTCTAATTTTACTTCCTTCCCTTGCAGCTCGAATGGCATTTTGCATCGCATCCTCTAACCAAGAGGCTTTATCGATTTTACGTATCCGACGTTTTGGCATCTACAAATTGAAAGAAAATCAGCAAAAAGTTGTTACATAGCAAACGGTGGGCAATTGCGCTCAGCCTGAGCGCAATTGTCTGAATGGTCGGGAAATTATAAAAATATTGGCATAACCTAAAAAGTTAATCTTATGAAAAACAACTGTGAACATTTCAAGCCGAAAGTCTGACATATACTATTGATAGTTAAATATTTGAAATATAATATAAAATAATTTTACAAACCTTTATTGAAATAGCAGGTCAAATTATAACCGCACTATACAAAACACGTTTATTCTCACCACTCCAATATCTTGACAGCAAACAACATGGAGCGTTCATAACACGCTTGCACTACTTTAATATAGATGGCGACTTAACACAAATCCGATTAAAGCATGGATTTTATTTTAAATGAGTGGGCGCAATTGCCCGCTGACCGCCATCCGAAGATGACTTCAACTTCCGCTACAACCGCATTAGATGGACGAAATAATGTTAGTTGAGACCGTGGGACACCCTGTATAAGGCACGCTGATAAGTGTTTAGCTTTCGGGGCCGTAGGCCGAGAGGGCTAATTTTTCGTGACATATAACATGATACATGAGTGCCATACAAAATGTTATCCAACAGCACTGCCTCGCGGCCAAGATGTTGGATTTCGGCGGAGGACTATTCATAAATAGGAAAATTTATCCTAGAAAATCTGAAAAAACCGCCATTAAAATACTAGTGCGGCAGCGTAATGTTAAAAATATGAATTCCGTATGCTACTTAATGCTACAAGCAAAAGGAAAACGGTTTATTAACACAAATATGTTTGATGGACATTTTAAATTTGAAAAATGTTACCGATAGTCATCGGCCCGCGTCACGCTGTAATAGGTTGCTTTTATTTACTCTACTCTAAATACTCTCTGAACTCTAAATACTCTGTAAATACTCTATAGCATGTCACGCCGTGTTCACGTGACAACATGTTGGCCGCCTCGAGTATATAATATGAGAGGGGAGAGGTAGTGCAGTATCCCGGCATTCCCGGCAGCATACGTTATAGAGTAGAGAGAGTGGCCAATATAAGTCCAATTCGCTGAAACCTGCTACCAGGGCGAAACGACAAGGTAAAATCGATCCAGTTCAATACAAAATTGATAACAAATGTAACCTACAAAAAATTAAAATGACGCAACTTCTTCAGCACGGAAAAACCAAAGATGAACTTTCCAACTTTTTATCTCTTCATTTAAAACAATTTGGTAAGGAAAACCAAAGCCAAAGCCAGTCATATGAATATCGACTATCTCTCCAGTTCACATAAAGAGGCAGACATAAAAATATTGCTTCATGCTGTTGATGCTACAGTTCGAGGAGCTACGCAAATACATATATATTCTCCCGATACTGATGTTGTTGTTTTGACAATAAGAAGATTTCCACAACTTTGCCACGATGTGTCAGTTATATGGGGTTCTGGAAAAACATCCAAGTACCTGCCAATTAATCGCATCTATAATAAGTTAGGAAAACAAAAATCTGCTGCCCTTCCCGGCTTTCATGCCATAACGGGAGCAGACGTAACGGGCAGTTTTTCAAAAAAAGGAAAAGTATCTTGCTGGAAGACATTCTGTCATGTGCCGAATGATGTATTGTTAGTACTTGAAAAGCTTGGTGAAGCTGAAGAAATCGGTAGGGATATTATTTCAGGAGACGAAAAGTTTGTTTGCCGATTGTATTTACGACAGACCATGCATGATGATATAGGCGATATTCGTTGGATTTTATTTAAAAAGAAGTTAGTAGAAGGGGAAAACTTACCCCCAACTAAAAGAACACTGGAACCCGCGATTCTTCGAGCACACTATCAAGCCATGGAATGGCATAAAGACAAAGAACCTCATCCTATGCTTCCAGAGCCAACCGATTACGGATGGATCATGGATGAAAATGGCAGTTATTCGCCTATTATGTGTTTATGACCTTGTGCTCGCACTAGCATTCTAGAACTGACGAACTGTTCCTGTGAGCGAGGCAAACGTCGTCCACCCTGTAAATGCTTGTTAAATGGCATTTACTGCACAGAAATGTGCAAATGTGAAGCAGATGAAGAGAGGTGTGAAAATACTCCAAAAGATAACTCCATACTGGATGATGGTTCAGAAGACATCATAGATGACATCTCTGACGATATTGATATGATTTATGACTAAAATATTAAAATTTATTTAACTAAAAATATCACACTTTTATCCTTCCCCTTTGATGTTAAAGATAATTTAAAGTTTGTTTCAGCAGCAATCACAGACTAGTTACACGAAATATGATTGGACGATTACAAATTCCAACTAGTCAGCTGACGGCGACTTGCCTCACCGATTGGCTCTGACTGGTTTGTGATTTTTTGTTGGAACAAACCTTTAGTTTCATGTTTAGGGGAGGGGAATAATATGAATAATATAATTCACCTCGTGCTACAATTATTGCAGTTGAATAGAAATGGCTATTTCTGTGCGGTTCAGATAAATTTAATATTTTACCCCTGTCGCCCCATTTTCCTGTGTGCTCTGCTTGCCCCCATTTCACTACATCCTCTAATTATTTTCCGTTTTATTTCGTAATTTTGAGGCCTTTGAGACTCATTTTATGGACTGGGGGTGAAAAGACACAAAACCACATAACCACAAAACTAAACAAAAAAAACTATTTGCTTGTAGCATTAAGTAACATACGAGATTACGTATGCTGCCGCACTATACCCTCCGATCGACCAAAATATAAATTATCAAGGTGCTATTATGTTACTATTTTTTAAAATAATAAACAAAATTGTTATTCGATAAATACCAGTTTTTAAACCACCAGTTTTTAAACAAAAATGGATCAGGAAGAACTTCCCAAAGAAATTATTGAAGATGCAGAAGCGGCCACATTGGACATTTTGCCGGAAAAATCTCGTGGCTCTTACGAACAATTTGTTGCATTATAATAAACAAATAACAAATATAAATAACAAATAAAAGTAAATTGTATAAATGTATAAATAAATCTTGGCTGTTTCTAAGGAAAAATGGCGTGACATATAAGTCATAACTCACTACTGTGTTATGACATAACCCAGGCGTGTCATTCTTCCCTTTATTTGTAGTGTATGTTGGAAAAAGAATTTAATAAAGCCGCAAACCAAGCCATTACTAATAATTTGTGTAACAATAAATCGTAAGACTGTGTGATTGCTAATTTTAATATTTTTGTGCGGTCACGTGCGTTGTCATAAAAGGGATTTACAGAAAATAGACTCGAAATTACGTAGTATCAGCTTATGGAATTACCCAGAGACATTTTAATACGGGGATAATTTTAATGCGTTATCTAAACGGGGATGTCTATATTTTAAGGCATTCCGATGAGTTTAAACCACTTCCACAAAGAAGACTGAAGTCAAATGTAACACAACCTTACCCAACTCTATAACAAACTTCAGAGTTTGTAATCGTTAACTAGGTACATGCACAGAGGCCACCAACTACTATGACAACCTAAAATTCGAATAACATTGCTGTTATATTACCCAGATAATAAAATTGTTTGTTTCACCTTTTTTTATTTGTTTCACATTTGTTTGATTTCACCTGTCCAATAAATGACATAAAACGATAACTAAGTTAGAAAAATGGCAAGTATTCTTAAATCAGACAAAAAAGAAAACAGTTTTCATCTCTCCTGAATAATTTGTGAAAATGCACATCGCATTTTGAAGGCGCAACGAAGATATACTATTTGATTTTCTTTCAAAATGAACTTTTTGTGTCATTGAATTGTCCTCCGAATACAACTCGTGCTCTCAGTTTTGCTTCAATATTTGTGATTTATTCATTACTCGTTGCTGCTGTTCTTGGAAAATAATTTCACAGCAGCAACTCGTATTCAGAATGACAAATATTGTCTTGACTTGTCTTGCAAAATCCAGAGCACTTGTTGTATTATATATGATAATAATATGCCGGTTTTTGTAAAGTTACTGGGAGACGATTCAAACAAACCTCTTTCGCACACTCCAGTATCTCCTCACTATCTCACACTCCACTATCTCAGGTACAAAAAAATCTTCATTAGAATCGATTTTTACAGTTTTCAGCAAATTGGACCACAAACAATCACAAATGAACTCAGTAATATCGCGGCTAATGTTTGACAAAGTATCCCTAGCTATATCGATATATATCCTACTTAATTAAATACTTTGCGTTACTATCCCAATGTGGTCTGAATAATTTCGAAGCACAAATTAATTATCAAATGGGGGATTTCATTTTGGTTGGAGAAAAAATAGCATATTTTATTCGGATTTGAAGTCTCTTGTCTCGCAGTTTTGCATCTTGAATTTGCATTTTGAATTTGCTCGCCAAAAAAGTAACACTTTTAATCCTAATATAACGACATACTATTATTAGAAAAGCATTATTGTAACCGTAATTAAAAGTGTCGACATTCAGTCTAATAAATATCTAATAAAAGTTTTACCGTTTACTAAGAGAAGTCGAAAGATCGGCAGGAACTTTTCTTTTAACCAAAAATTAAATATACCCATTTTTTTTAACAAAAAAGAAGCTCTCATTTCAAATCGACCAAATTATTAGAGGCAATTCCTAAAATATTTAACATGGATCAATGTAAAGTTATTTATCTTCCAAAGGAAACATGTTTTCAGACAGATACAAGAGCAGCAAAATGGATTTCAAGATATTTGCACCAAATATAACACGAGTTTAATAATTATGCGTAGAGTGCAGGATATGCCTAATAGCGCATTGCTGTAAGAATTATGCACAAGAGGTTAAAAGCGATTTCTCCTTCTTGTCGTGTCAGTAGGGACCTAAGGACCATATTCAGAATGAGAGCCCATCAGCCCATCATTCACGAAGGGGTAGTTTTCACCCCTTAAACGCAAAAAGCACTATATGTCACTTTTAAAGTTAAGAGTAAGATTAGCTTAATTTTGCACTATCTCATATATGAGCGTATCTTGCTATATTTCATAAAATAATGTGGTGGGGAAAGGTTAAACTTAGTTTTCTTAAAATAAGGATAACTCTGGTTTGGGTTAACGGTATTAAACATACTGATTATGAGGATTTAAGGATATCATAATTTTTGTTTAGTATGTCGTAGTATAGTTTTGTAGTATAATTTTTAATTAGGCTATAGACTTTATTTGTTCTCTTAATATCTCCCATTAGAGATAGAAAGATAGAAAGTTTCGGTTTGCGCTGACTTTTTGGAAATTTTTGTGCTCTATTTAACAATGTAAAAAGAGATATGGCCTGCCATTTAAAATTGTTATGCAAATGCGGAATAACTGTTACGATGTCAAACAGCGCCCTCTAGCTACTACGGCAAAATATATTATGACGTAGTTTATATTGCATATGATTCAATAAAATCTCTTTGAAACGAGCCCCAGTTTGTTTAATTCCGTTAACCTAAACCAGAGTTATCCCTATTTTAAGAAAAACAAGTTTAACCTTCCCCCACCACTTTATTTTATGATATAGTAAAATACCTTATATCAAAAAAAATTGCAAATTTTTCAGTGATTACAATAGCAATATTTAAAATACCTCTGCGCGTGTATATTTTCGGGAAAAATCCCTTTTCTGATTTGCCATAACAATTGCGCCCTCTAGCGGCCATTTTTCAAACTTGATAAGTAGTTTCTGAAATACAGCCGGCGTCCATTCCTAGTTGGCCACCCTGTACTTTGTGGGACTGTACAGGGTATGCGGACAAAGGTGATCAAAAAGTGATAGAGGCTCCATTATTCTTTACGATGGAAATCCCTTGAGTTTGTTCGCGATGTACGTAATGATAATATGCTTGCTCTTTTGTTACAATGGATATATCATGCAATATATGCACACTTATGTACACCGGTGTTTATAAATACACTTGCGGATATCAACGTTGAGTTTAAATTCTTGCCATTGAGAGTCTATCAACAAAGTAATTGCTAAATTTTGTCACTAGAACTGGGTCACTAATTTAAATGATTAGCTTAAATTAAATAAGCAACGGGCAAATAATAACTTAGAAGTGTTTGAGACTAATTAAACCGATCATTCGAAAACCAAACAGATTTGTCATATATTTTTACATAAAAACCAGAGGCGAACTTAAAATCATTTCATTAGGCAATTCAATCATTAGGTAATTGCCCATAAATATCATAACCAAGCAAATGTCACCAAGTTCATCAATTGATGAACTTGCTTGGTGACATTTGCAATTGGCACCTGTTTTCAAAAATTAAATTGTCTTGATTTGACAATGGTGTGTATTAATTTTTGCTTTGTTAATTATATATTATCATTAATAAACCAGTTATTATACTATGCAAGCTTATATTTATAGTAGGTATTGTAAGAATTTTATTGGATCTAAGAATTAAGCCGCGCGGCTGATGTCTGTTAATTAATGTGATAAAACTAGCAAATACTAAGGACAAGAAACACTTATATTTGTTATGCTTAATCTTGTATATATAGCAATATACACAGCTTCTTATTAACTTATTAACAGGGACTATTTACCCAGATTACAGCGTGGTGGAGTTGATCCGGTCGGAGACAGAGATGAATTATTTTTCAACAGTCCCTTGCTAGCGTTAATGATACATGTATCATTAACACTATGAGTAAAATATTATTATTGTCTGGATTATGTCTATTGTAGAATCTTTCCTTAAACCTTACGCCTCTATCAGATGTTAGAAGTAGGAATTTATCGAGTCAAGTACCTTGGAATTTCTGTGACTTACTTGTCTTGACTTTTTTAAATTTTAGAATACTGAAACTGATGAATATGATCAACCATCAGCTATTATCTAATGTATCTTGGCATAACAAAAGAAACCAAATTATTCTAAATTCCATCCAGTGATCAGAAAACACTACACAAGTTGGAATGGTTTGGGTCTCTTAAATTCTTCGGACAAGATGTTGATTGTCCAGCAACTGAAGAGTCTCAATGTTGGTATGTTGATATAGTCTGGCCTCATGTTTACCAGCAAATCTTTTTATTTCATCTCGAACCATAGGAATTTCAAGGTCTCGAAAGCATTATTAAAGAAGTAAATACACCAGTGTAAAAGATGCATTGTGTCGTAAAACAACTGAAAATTCTAAATATTTGCGCAAGAATTTCGAGAAATATTGTAGCACCGTAAATTCAAAATTGATTAGGCCAAAGTTGAGGGACGCCCAATGGTCGTCCTTAAACGAGATGAAATAAATGAAAAATTCATAATTGTCTTATACAATAACGTTTTCTTATAGAAATTGGGGAAGAGTTTTACAATCAAAAGCCGTTTCTTGGTTTGAAAATATTATATTCGTAACAAAATATTTTCGACATCCAATGAAAATATACCTAGCTAAAGATCATTTGGGTATAGATGTGTAACCACTGGGGTTTTTACCAGATTGACCGATGTTGAAATGAAAGGGAGCGTCGGGGTTTGCAAAAAATATGTATACATACATAAATATATACACACATGATCTCATAGTCCTGGGTTCGTCGCGTATGCTTTAAAGTTAGAAGGGGAAATCTTAATATCGAAACATGGGGATTTAGCTTACCTCATATGCTCTCATGATGTCGGTGTTAATCCTGTATGGCTAAAACCTCACATCATCACTAAGATTCACGAACTAACTTTGTCGGATAATATTGAATTTCGTTGGTCAAGAGATTAATTCAAATAACTTCAAACCAAGATATATATTTAATATTTAACAGAATAAGTTACGCTGACAATAAAACATTTACACTAAACAAACTATAAATTTGAACACAACCAGATGCGTCGCGCAAATAATGAATCTATTCATATGAAAACAAAGCTAATCGCTAGGGTTAAGTAGACCTGATTCTAATAGAACAATTTTGAGTGCCTTTCCGCTTATGAAACTATTTAACTTTAAACCCGAATTTACTGTATGAAAACCTGCCGGAAACTGCCTAATTTTGGCTAAGATTGTTGCTCCAGTCCTCGCTGGGCGGGACCAAAGTCGATCTTTCATCCCCTTTAAGTAATACCACTTACTGGGGGTGAAATCTCCACCAATCCTATGGGACCTACTTTACCCCTTACATGATATCAGGAAACTATTCCCGTACTCTAACGATATCTGGTTGCAAAATAGAAACTAAACATTTTACATGACATTTCTGAGATTACTCTTTCTGCATCAATTAGTTAGCTGTTTGGTCATTTTTCCCATACCCGAAAACCATAAATTAAGTGACGCTTCTAACGGACAACTATTATTTATGGTCGAATCTTTTCGTGACGTTTTTATGGATCCTGTTAATTTTACAATTTATTTGAGATATTTTACTTTTTGGTAGTTACACATCTGTTTGCGATTACGAAGTTATGCATTTACGAAGCTATGAAATTTTGACAAGACCATACTTAAAGAAAACACACTATACAAGATGAATTACTCATTTAATGTGGACCTTCTTAGAATTCTCCGAATAATAAACAAAGGACTTCTTGGGTTGCTATTCCCTTTCCGAACAGAATTATGACCTGCACTTTACCATTTTGTTACAGATGTTTTTAGTTTATTTACGAAGTCTTGCATCCAACAAGAGCCTGAAGTAACGCCAAGACGAAATTAATAAATATACGAATAGTTGACGAACTGACTCTTCGGAAGAAGAGACTTTGTCAACGCCTGCAACGTCAGTGCCTATCGAAAGAAAATTTTCTGAAGCTGCATTGACCATAACAAAATCTTGCAACAGATTCTTTGGGAGTTCTAGCCCGATGAGAATAACGCCAAATACTTAGGCATGACCCTCGATGCCAAGCTCCGGTGGAAAGAGCATATGAAGAAGAATCGAGCTTGGTTTGAAATATAGACATTAATGGCTGCTTGGAAGAAATTCCAAGTTGTCAGTACATAATAAGATATTAATCTACTATCAGATCTTAAAACCAGTTTGGTTATACGGTATTTAACTTTGGACATTAACATCCCAATGGTTAAAGATGAGATCAAAAGGTTTGCTGGCAGACATGAGGCCAGACTTCACCTCCACATTTGTGCAGAAGCTCTTCAGCTGTTGGACAACCAACATCTTGTTTGAAGATTGGGGAGACCCAACGAATTGGAGCTGGTGTAGTGTGTGTAAAAGCAGGACATGTGCGCCAGTGAAATAGAATAAAATAATCTGAAGGACATCGTTGGATGTACTTTAGTTAATAAATATTTAGTTTGTAAGATTATTAGAAGGAAAATAGCAATAAAATTCTCCGACGAGGAATTTTATACAAATCCAGAATTCAAAAAACGTTACGATGGCAACACCCTGTATAGGGTGCATATAAAGATATCAAATAATTACCGGTATTTAAATCTGAAGTGTATAGGATTTAAACAGTTATTAAATCTTACGCAATCCATCTATAAATAAAAAAACTACAGCTTTTTAAAGTTGGTCTATATTTCGGGTGGCGCTTACTTCAAATGATTAGTAGTATTAGTAGTACAGCCGAGCGGCAACTAATTTGGATTTCTCCCAGGTTCCCTATAAATTGACGATAAAGAAATATGTACCTAATTATGTTTATGTTTATACCCATTTGTTTCATTGAAATAAATAATTCATAAATCTTCTCATTTTGAATTTGACGTGTAATTATTGCAAAACTATCCTGGCAAATCGCGTAATTGCCACACCGTTATATCAGCGGTATTTACCATTTTTTTAAATTTCCCTTTCATTTCCTGCAAATCAATTCCTGCATTACGGCAGGAGTGAGTGCACGTGCAATTACAGTGAACAAATAGGAGAGTAATATATTTCGTATAACTGTCTTATTGTTCTTGTTCCAAGGACTGTGGGAGCAGGGAGTATAAAAACTTACTATTAAACTTCTTGCTTAAACCTTATGCAAATTTTGAGGAAGCTGGAAACGCTTATTGGGGATTTTTTCGGATAATCAAAAACGTTGCAGAAGAAAGGTCAGACACTCTCACTCACCTTTTTAGGCATTCTTCGAATACTGTAGTTACTGTAACGTATCCGAATGAGTCAGTGGTGTGAACAGTTTTCTGCTCGTGACCGTGAGGCGGAAAATTCAATCAGTTCGCCGGATAGAGGTTGCGTAACTCTGTGGTTTTGTCTCGAATTGCTTTTTCATTGTCAAGTTTGCGAAAGGAGACATTGGCTTTGCAGTAAGTCTCGACGAAGAACTGTTTTACTTTCCACTGGCTTTTCTTCGCTCAGAGAATAACATTAAAAAACGAAGTAAAGATTTCCCGCCGTACCCAAACAAACATGTTACTTCTTACATAATAAATATGAATAGCAAAGAACTTAAAAACCAATAAATATATTCCGGGGTGAAAATAGAATACTTTTTAAAAATTTCGATAAAATGACTAGATGAGATCAAATAAATAATTTTAGTTGTGACCAAACAAGCAATTTCAGTATCACTTTCTCTTTAAATTTCTATTATATTATGTAATTCAATATTTTCTACCATATAGCTAGGAAAACTAGTTGTTTTAATGGATTGTACAAGATTTTAAAGTTTAAATCTTCTAGATAAATGTATGCCTGATGTTTTTATATATCAATATGTTTAAATAGAACAAGTATGACTAGACTATTTTGCTGAAATTGTATTACACCCCTGTAAAAGCGTACAGCGCCAAAAGAACATCATTCATTTCTCCAAGGCCTCGCTGAATGTCACAAATGGAGTGCACTTTTTCCTGTTTACTCCATTTCTTCGGTATGACCATTTTCAATTGGCTATTGGGAGGTGCATGAACAATCGATCATAATAGTCGCCAATTACGGAAAATACTCGAATTCTTCTTTTGCTTCAGTTTCAAATCGACTCATGAAGACACCAGCAATGAAAGGCGTTAAACAATTACCCATTGAAACGAAAGCAATTTTGTTTCATACAAAGTTTTGTAAGGTTTACATATTCTTTTATTACTTCTTTTCTATAGTTGTTTAATTCGAGTAAATCCCCAAGATAGTCCAAGGTCTATGGAATCGGTATACTCGGAAATAATGAACAAACATCAAAGGAAATCAAAATTTCACCCTCTTGTAATTGGATATTCTTGACCTTATCAATGAAACCATTCGAATTTTTAACTGAAAAACTAGGCTGTGCAATGGGCAAACTTTCAAATTCCTTAGTCAACCGTTTTGATAAGTGGTAAGTCGGAGATCCAATAGACGCACCGACTTCCCTGGCTTATGAATTTTTGGTAGACAATACAATCTAGGTACGGTAGGGTTAGAGACATGTAACCTGTTCCTAACAGGTGGAGTAATAAGGTTGTTACATGATTTGAGGACATTTTTTATTTCAGTGGTCATTCTTGGTAAAGGGTTTCTAGTATAAGGACCATTACTAATTAGGTTGTCTACCCGTTCATAATGGTCCTCTTTATCTAAAATAACACCCTTATTACCTTTATCTGCTTTTAAATAAAAACAGTCTTTCTCGCGCAACCTTTTGATAATCTTTCTATGCTTCTTTGAGCATGACTTTCAATTGTCTACGTTATTAATTATATTTCTAGAAATTTGATTCTTGCAAGCTACTCTAACGAGACCCTTGGAGGAATCAGACAGAATGAATTGAATCAGATGAATCAGGATGAATATTGAATTGAAGTTTCAATCCCTGCCACGACACCATCCAAGATCTCATCAGAAGGGGCTACAGCGAAGTTTAAACCCTTGTTTAGAAGGTCAAGTTCTTCTTTATCAAAAGAGTGTGACGAGTGATTTTCCACAATGTTAACAACCTTCTCAGGACCATTTTTTGGTACATTGGTAGTCAATCTTTTTAATTTTTAATTTTGTGAGGACATTTTTTAAATAAATTTTGCGTTATTGATAAAAACATGTTCCTCTGAAATTCGCACCATTGTTCATGTTCTAAATTATTTAACTTAAAAGTAAGCTTCTTGTAAAGCTCGAATGCTCATATTTCAAGCATACTCCGTTTACTGTACATATATTTGATTTCTAAATCCAGCCATTTTTGTTTTGCAAATAAAGCAACCTTATTTGAAATATTCAAACAATTTGGAATTTTAACTAGAATAAAACTCGGAAAAACAGATTGACGTTTACAGGATTTTAGAAACCAAATATCAGAACCTATTAACCTAATTTTAGTACCATACTTGAGATAGAGACACATGCTTATTAAATGTTTTCCCAGACACCCTGTACAAGAAATTACAATTATAGCTACTGAGACAGATAGTTAGAGGCATGCAAGCTTACCTGAAAATAAGAAAAAAATCCATTACTTTTTTATTAAACAGAATGCATTTTCAAAAAAATGTCCTAATTTCAATCAAACGCCCGTATATTCGAAAATAAGCGAGATTAAAAAAAATCAATTAAAAGAAACGGCCAAATTTGTTTTTTTGAATTGATCCATAGTAAGTGAGATAAACTGTTTATATCTAGATTTTGAATTGCTTAAATTCTCGGGAAGAATGAAATTTTGATTTTTTGTAGGGGTTTAGTTTACACTCCGTATATTCATTTTTTGGGCACGATAGAAACATGATATTCAGGCCATTTTGAGCCCTACTCAACTAAGTGCTAGCTGTTATAACTATTTTGGTGCTAGCCACCAATGTTTTGGTTTATTATATAAACTATGTACACAACATTGTTTATTTTAATAAAATAATTGACCTTTACTCCACTAAAATCGCTAGCTGCTCTCCTATTGTCTATCCAACCACATAGTACCGTCGCGTCGGTCGGCATGGTCTATATAATAAATGACATTCATCCGCGAAACGATTAAGAAACATTGATAACGTATGTTTACACCTCTAGTCATGGCTACCTGTTCAGCGTGACCTGTATTTCTTTATTTCGAAATGTTTTAAAACTGATTGTAGCTTGTGATTAGATTGAACTCAGAAACTCGACATGTCGCATTTGAAAAAAATAATTGCAACGAATTCATTGATAATTGAACATTTCATTAACAAATAAAAAACTTTTTCTTTCTTGAATATTTAGCTTCATTATTTTTTTTATCATTTAGTTTAACGTTTAGTTGATATACTAAAACTAACTTCTGCTACTAATATTCTACTACAAGTTTGATATTGTTGTTACCTTAGAAAATTATGTTAATCCTTTTTAAATAACCACAAACACTTATCACTATTCTCGAAAACTGGTCAAAAACAGGTGGTGTCATCTAGCGGATGTCGCCGTACTACCTCAGGAATGCTGATATTAATCGCTGGAACTTTATTACGGGATATCTTCACCCTCAAACCTTCTATCTATCTATCTTCACCCTAATTTTCGGCTTCTGCACTTATATTTTCTTTTTACTGGACTTTCTCTACTTCTCCCTTCTTAATTACGACGAAAAACACTTAATTTGCAGTTAATTCTGCTTGTAGACTTCTCCATTGGTGTTCTTAATTATTTTCACACACTCAAATATTTTTAACTTTAGTTTTACTACTAATTTAACAAATTTTAATAAAAATCATAAGCGTGGCTGTTACCTCAACGAACGCCTTAGCTAGACTCTCTTGCATTATTATAATATGTAACTACGGATATGCCGTATGGAAAACATTTCCTGGTTACGTTCCTTCTTTCTTGTTATTGTGATATAATCTGACCAATTAAATTGATGCCAATTATTTAATTTATTTAATTTTACATAAAACCCTTACAAATTGACCTTTACTTGATCTAATTTTGAATTCTAAACACTATAATATAATATGATTCACTTTTTGTTGTATAACTTATCTATTTTTGAGGAGTCATCTCTACATTGCACTTTGCGTCGAGGCTATAAATTCTCGAACCCCTTATTTACATTGATGCTTTCGCATTAATCTTTTAATCTAGACATAGTTTATTAATGCTCGATATTCTATAATTCCTTTTGGGACTTGTCTATTGTGATGTTTGAGATAGATGTTTCTACCGATAAATAGTTTAGATATAATGATATTCCGTTCTGACAAATCAGGCGCGTAGTTGGTTTATCGTTACGTATAGTATATACGTTCGTCAGCGATACGTGGTGCTTGCGTTTATACTATAGTATGTACGAAATATATTGATCACTGATTTAATTTATAATTTGATATATTTACTGAATTTAATTACTGATTTAAGTTCAGTGTATTTTCGTGGTCTATTTCGGTTTTATAAACACAGTGCGTTTGCAATAAAGACATAAAGACATCAGCAGATTTTCATGTTCAATTATTAGTGATGACGCAACGACTAAGATTCGTTAGTATATCGCAGTTAAGAATAAATAGTTACAAGGAAGGGCACTCATCAATAGACTGTGTTAACTGGTTTCCAGCTCTGTCTACCCGCTCTTAATTTTACCTAATTCCGGAAATATTTAAAAGAAAATGGCTGTTTTCACAAAATGTTTGTTGTCTGTGGTTAGTGTCGCAAATGTCAGAGTGTCAAAAAAGACACTTTAAGTTGGCGAAACTTATCACTAAAAGTTGTTTTTGAGTTCTGAAAAAGAAAACTTCTTGAGACATAAAAAGGCATACTTGTGCAACTGATTTATTTATGGAAATGTTTGATACATCAGTGACAATCAACTGATTACTTTACGATGTCATTGCCAACATTTTATTGGAGAATAAACTGGATGCAAAATAAATATTATGCTCGTCGTAAATGGATAAATACCGTAGTAAATAAATACACCGTAAATAAATATTTTTTATTGTGATATTTTTGTTTATATACCTAGTATGTGCTTCTATAGTGCCCGGAGAAATGTACATTTTCGTATAGAATATTGTTCAGATATTTGTTCAATTCACTGCAGACTTGGCACACTTCGAGCGTGTACTTTTATTATGTTTGCTGCAAATATTTAATTATTAAATATTAATCGTTTTATCCGCCAAATCGCTGTGACATATTTTGAGGCTGACGCAAGATGGTTCCTAGAAATAAATTACCCCAGATCATTTTGCAGGTAGGTGTGTATCATCCGATCAAAGGTCATCATAAATATTTAAAATCTAACTGCTTGTTTAATTTAATTAAGATTTTATTGCTCACTTAAACTCGTACAGATTTAAACCAGGCAAACATTAGTGTGGATTTCAAGGCATAACAAAAACAATTGATAATAATAGTATTTATTAAAAAAATATAAGTTACAGATATGTAAGTGTACCTGGCGTTGGTGTTGCTGGGATAACTAAAATTAATAAACTTCACTAAAAGAGTAACTTCTGATACTCATATAGTGCCACAACTCTTAACTAATGAGAAACTTGGGATTGCCTTTCCTTCGAAGGAAGTTGGTTCAATATTTTGTGAACACCCCTGTGACGGTAACTGCCATGGTATTTTTTTTTATTCGAGATGTACTGTCTCATATTTCTTATATTTTGAAAAAAATCTTTTAAAGCCTGGCATAATATATTTTTTTATTTTGTCGTAAGCTTGTTGATATTCCACAAATAAAACTAGTGTTGGTTAGCACTTTGAATAGGGTATTCAAAGTGCTAATATCTCAAAAACTAATAGTTTTTTTATTGATATTCTGGTTAGTCATGATCTGGCCTATCGGTCCTCCACATGATGACGTTGACATTTTTGACCCTGCATATATACAGTGCGTTAGAAAACGGTAAATTCAATATTTCTTAAGACTGACGTTTCTATCTAAAATCGTCGGATACGTCGATTTTTATTTTTAATTTCGCTTATTTTATATACAATAAGATCGCGCTACAATAAGATGGCGTAATATACAATAAGATGGCGCTCTAGGTGTTCCGGATGTGACGTCATCCAATTTTTTTAAATGGCAATAATATATTTTTCCGGCAGATTCTTGTAGACGAGCTCTTTATGAGTTCGGCAACATAGCACACTATATTTATTTTGAGAAACAGAGGACAACTCTACGAGTGCACAAAAATACCATACTGCTGCATTAAAAATAACAATTGGAAGAAGTGTGCTATGGCTCGCTTGAAACAAAACACGAAGGTGATATAGCACACTATATTTATTGTGAGAAACAGAGGACAACTCTACGAGTGCACAAAAATACCATACTGCTGCATTAAAAATAACAATTGGAAGAAGTGTGCTATGGCTCGCTTGAAACACAACACGAAGGTGACAGTAAATAATGTTGTCACTGTTAAAAGTGTTGTTAATCATTAGAAGCCAAGATGTTATTCGAAAGAGAAAGAATAGAAATATTAATTATGATAGCCTACGGTGATTTAACCCATTATGATTTAACACATAAAGAAATTTGTGATATGTTCAATTCGAAATATGAAGGTAAGAACGTCAGTCAATCAACAGTAAGCAGGATTGAAGAGAAGTATAGAGAGCATGGCAGTGTCAGAGATCTTGCGAGAAGTGGACGTACCAAAGTTGTTAATGATGAAAATAGTTTAAATATTTTATGTTTTGTTGTCCGTTCATGAAAATCGGCATTCGACGACGCGACTAGTCGTAGGCACATATTTTGATATTTAACTTTTATCTCCAGTTGAGATGTTTTATTAGATAAATATTTATCAATCAACTTAATTACGTGCATAATTAACTAACTATTCGCCATTGGTCGAAGACTTTTTTCTTTTAGTTGGATTTTAATGCTAATTAAAACAAATTTCCTGAATTATTAATACAATTATTTTTATTAACTTCAATTAAGTTATAAATTTTACTCAATCGGGAAATTTATACATATTTTTTTCTTCCAAATTTATTGTAAAGATAAACCTGATACTGGTAATTTGTTTCTTCTATAAGTTGATGAGATGACCGAGAAACAATTCCTCTGGTGATTAAGCTGAGCAGTCCATCCTTACCTGAAGTCCGGAAAACTAGACAGGAAGACATATCCTCCCGTAGTGGAACCATTTCACCTATTGTTGGTACATATCGCTCGTAGACGGTGTGTCCCAGCTCCGCTGGACCTCCCAATTGGCAGAAGTAGCTGCATCCTAGAATCCTAGGAAATCCACATTCTACGAGGGATCTCCAGAGTCTACCAGGAAAGGTATACCTTGTATATTTTAATTGCCACATGAACTACCAGGTCTTATGTAATATTTTCACTTTTACCAATTTTACCAGAGTTCTTTGTAAATGTTGAATTTTTCAGTTTGACTTAGTGTCAAGAGTAATTACTTTTTTTTTGTGAACTTAGAGGCCCTTCAGGCCTTTTTATATTTATATTTATTTTTAACTGGCATTCTAGCGTCATTTTTTAAAGCCCTTCAGGGTTAATTTTAATTATTTCTAAGTTATCTGTAAACCATCCACTGGTAGGTATATTTATTTATTTGTTAATATATTGCTTTTAAAAATATATCTCTTTTAGAGTATAGAGTATATTTTAGAGTATATAATTAAAAGAGATGATCTAGTCAGTAATTGTCAAGCTGTGACCTCTATCTAAGGTGATATATCTAAGGGTACCTAAGTGCTATTAGAGCCTCTAACTAACCATCTATTCACTTATCCACGACCTCCAGAAAAATCTGAGCAGCCGATAGGCAAAATAAAAATCAATTAGTATACATCTACTAGATGAGAGGCCATTTAATTCAGGTAAATTAAATTAAGTTAAAAGAATATGTGCTACACTATAAAAAATAAAATTATATTTATTAGAAAATAATTGTAATGATAATTAAGTGTCGATTTTCAAAATCTAATAATTTAAAAAAATATTTTAAGTGGCATTACATACCAATAGGTTTTACCAATAATGAAGAAATGTCGAAATACTATGAATGGGCATTTTTAATATACGTATGGATACCAAATGACTCCTCTGCCACCTCGTTCCAGGTCGGCATCGCCTTACCAAACACCCTGTATACAAACAGTCTTGTTAGACACTTACACTGTTGGTGGACATTTATAATTGCTCAAAATATTATGTTTCCCAAGCTACAAAATTTATTTTATTTCGAATCTACTTCATTTTCGTCAATAACCAAGACAGAAGCTGAGGAATTTGGAAAGTACTTATCGAATTTGTATAAGCAAGAAAATATAAATAACAGTTGTATCTTTTTGAAGGTAAATAAAAGTATTTAAAACTGTTATTGTAAAAGGATGAAGCAAAATATAGTTTACATTATTGTTTCTGTATTTACCACGTAATGGGAATTTATAAGTTGACATTGACGATTACTAATGTTACTGTTTTTTGTTATAAAATATTGTACCGTTTTATTTCTTTTAGTTTATTAAATCATAGCTTGTTTAGCGTGTTACTATTATTCGCCGGTTTAATGTACCATGATTAATTAATTTAAACGTAATTTCAATGATTAGAAAGTGACATTGATCCCGGGGAAGGATAATGCCTCGGGAATTGGGAATCACATACTTTGTCCTAAAGGCTATGATCGTCCATAACAAGAATAACTAATGATCAATTAATACCTAATTTCAATACACAATTTCACATGCTTCGTGCATGAATAGGCGGCGTGGATATCGTCATAGCTATCGATGCTAGCGAAAGCTCAAGAACGAAATGTTTGTAGTTGTAGATAAATATGTAAAGGGTCCGCCAATAAGCGCGCTCGATCTTTAAAATGAAATAAAGCAAGTTGTGTGAGAGGTATAAATGAAATTTATTTTTTGTTTGAAAGAGTATTCGAAGGCATTATGTATGGAAAATAATATCGTTCAAATGTCCACCTCGGCTTCGCTGGGTGGCGCGCATACGAGAAGTCCAATTTTCAATGACTCTGGCGCACAAATCGGGCTGTATTTCATCGATGGCGTGGCGTATGTTGACTTTGAGGGCATCAGTGTTTTGTGGTTGGTTTGCGTAGACCTGTGATTTAAGAAAACCCCACAAGAAATAGTCTAGTGGGGTTAAATCGCACGATCTCGGTGGCCAGTTGATGTCGCCTCCGCGCGAGATAACCATTCCTCCGAAGCGCTCGTGCAGAAGATCCATTGTGGCGCGCGCTGTGTGGCTCGTAGCGCCGTCCTGCTGAAACCACATATCCTCGACATCCATATTGTCGATTTCATGCCAGAGAAAGTTCGTTATCATGGATCTGTATCGTTCGCCGTTTACCGTGATTGACACACCATCGTCGTTCTCGAAGAAATACGGCCCGATGATGCCTCCGGCCCAAAATCCACACCAAACAGTTACCTTTGCTGGGTGCATTGCGACCTGGTGGACCTCCTGTGGATTGTTCTCGGCCCAATAACGGCAATTCTGCTTGTTGACATTCCCATTTAACCAAAAATGTGCCTCATCGCTGAAGATGATTTTGCGACCAAAATCGGGGTCGACTTCCAACTGCTCTAAAGCCCAATCAGCGAAGATACGGCGCTGTCTATGGTCGTTTATTTTGAGCTCTTGTGTCAGCTGGATCTTGTACGGATGCATGCCCAAATCCAGATGCAAGATTCGGCGAAGTGATGTTTCCGAAAGGCGGAGTTCCTGTGCGCGACGTGAAATTGACTGTCGCGGATTTTCACGCACACTATCGCGCACAGCGGCGACATTCTGGGCAGATCGGACGTTTCGACGACGCGTCGGTGTTGGCTGATTGTTCACCGAACCGGTTGCCTCGAATTTGTTAATCAAACGACGGATAGTCGACTCAGCAGGACGATCAATTGCACCGTAAAATTGGCGGAGCGCGCGGAACGTTGCTCGAACCGATGAATGATTTTCGTAATAAGTTTTAACGATTTGCACATGTTGCTCGCGGCTGAATTGGTTCATGGTGATTTGTGAAGATACACTGAATAATAACAACTACGTTTGCCAACTCTACCACAAACAACATGGCCGCCATGAGCTGTCAAAGATCGAGCGTCCCTATTGGCGGACCCTTTAGTTGTGTACCCTTGCTTTTGACCAAACAACGCTACAACCCAGAGCAACAACTTTTAATTTAAATGTAGTTAAAAAGGAAATATAGATAAATATGTTTAAAAATATACATTTTAAAATAAACAAACACCAATTTTGACGACCCATTACTCAAAAACTGGTTTAGGGTTGAGGTGAGCCCAGGAAACCTTTTGTTCATGACGTCGAGTACGTCATATAACATTTTCATAAAATTTAGCCGAAATCCATTTTTCATAAAAAATGTGCCAATTGTTTCAGATCTTTCGGATAAAGAAATTTCTTTTACAAGAAAATATATTTTTGTTCTTTTGAGATGTGATTTGAGCACAATTCTAGCTCCGAAATTGAGCTTATGTAAGTGTATTATTGCTATAGAATAAATAGAATCCATATATAATTTATACATAACAAAATCACAGACTTTGTATCCTATGCAAGTCTCGTATTATAGGCGTATTGAAAATACCAGACACAACTTTTCGGGAGAAAGCTTCAGGCAAAACTTATTTTCAAAAAGAGATGTCGAGAATGTTGTTTTATTGTTGCACGTGTGATCGCCCTCATAACCGACTAGCGTCCGATATTGATGATTATACATGATTCGGTTTTGTAAATTTTAATACATGGTATATTCAGGTAATTGTTGTTTTAAAATAACTTTAGTATGTGCTGAAACGTACCTTAGGAAAGCAGATGCCATGGCACCATCAGCTTATACATAAAATGAATCACTAATTGTGACCTCTCCATATTCCCTGACTTTGCTGACTGTATAAATAAGTAGCATGTCGCATGTCACGAACGTTTTCTTAAAAACGACTCCCATATACACTGGCCAGTATTTTCAGAATAGCATTTTCTATAGTAATATATTCTTTAAACAAACGATTCCAACCTGTTACAATAATTAAGATTTGATTCTGAATTTCATAAAAATTTATAATTTTTCATCAAAATCATCAAGACTTTTTGTGATTCATGCTTTCCCAGGTACCCTGTATAAGAAAGGACAATTCTAGCTACTGAGACAGTTAAAGGCATATAAGCTTACATGAAAATAAGAAAAAAATCCATTACTTACTGTTTTTAAACAGTAAGAGATGCATTTTCATAAAGATGTCCTAATTTCAATAAAACTCCCGTATATAATTGGTCCATAGGTTACTCTGGTATAAAAATTTAATCTCGATTTTGGTTTTCCTAAATTCTCGGTAGGAATGATATTTTAATTTTTTGTAGGGGTTTAGTTTACACCCAGTATATTCCTTTTATTAGCACGATAAAATAGTCCATATTACCAATGAAATTTCCAAAAAGATCCTGAAACTCGTATTTTGATATTCCATATTATTCAAAAGATATATGTATCCAAAATTACATTAAAATTTTGAATTAATCCAACCTATTAGCCAACAGTGTAGTTGCAAATGAAAATTGAATAATTCTTTCTTCTATTACCTTTCCTTTCTCCTTTCTTCTATAACTTTTCGGATTCTCTGACCACTGTGAGGCGGTTCAAAAATTGCTGATGAAATTTGCGATTTGAGTAGAGAAGAATACAATATTTCGTTTATTTTTCCAATTTAAATAATCAAGGATGAATACTTTATTTATAATTCAGTATTTTAAAAGAAAATTTAATAGCAAACATTGCTAACAGTCAGATATTTATAAAAACTCAAGTTTTGGTATATATGTACACTGCACAGGCATTCTCTCATTTATCTAGAAAGTAGCCGTTGACAATGACATAATAAATTAATTGAAAATTAATTGTCATAGGATTAATGCGTGTCATATAATTAAATGTGTATTATTTTCGTATTTAAATTATAATTAATACAACCTCAAATTGCGAAATATAGAAACTAATGGAACGTCAAAATCAAAGCCTACTCAATAAAATAAGAACAAGATTGCTAATTACGGATACTTTAATTAGAGACGCTGGTATTAACATTCTTTTTCATGGTTCTTAAGAGAATACACAACATGGTATCTAAAAAGTGCATTATATAAGACCACACATAATATATGTTAACGGTTTGTCAGTAATTATTAAAATTAACTTCGTACATTACGATGCAGTTAACGAACTTTTATTTAAATACAACGCTTGTAGCGAACTTAACTTGTAGCGAAGAAAAATTGTTTTCGCTTAATGCAAGTACCTGAGTCCTGGTTCCAATAAAATGAAAAATATTAATATCTAATTTTATATAACCCAACATTGATTGGCATGATGTAGGTCTGCAAAATTTTTCAACGATAACTTCAATACTTACATGCACAACTGACAAGTTAGTTGCATTTACTGCATAATGATATTATGCAGATATCGACTGGCATAATATTATGCAAATCGAAATGAAAGCACATCTACAATATCACCGCAAATGACCCCTTGGATGGCCACATGTCACATGAGTGCGAAACCTCTAAAATTGGAAACCCTGATCTATAAAGTCTGTAGTTACCAGCTATAATGATATCAGAGCATAGGTACTAATAATAAAAAACATGGGTGTGTGCTTATGACCACACGATAGAAGTGAAAACTTCTAATTTTCGAATTTTAAAATATATGCTGTAACCGTCCGCCCGTATTACCACAACCCGCAAGACACCGCACCCGTTATCATGCACCCCACTCTTTCTTTTACAATAAAATCATTTTTTTGCCAATCACTTTATTCTTATTTTAAACTTAGTAAAAAGCATGTAATTATATTGAGTTAGTGGAATTTTTATCTTTATTAAAAAAATCTTAATAATATTATTTTTAAATTTTAGTTTATTATTTAGTTTATTATTTTTTACATTATATTAGTATACTTTTAGTTATAGATTTTTCCCCAACGTTCTATATCATACATTTCCTAAGATATGACCGGCGTCCTCTGTTAATGAATCACCCGGTACATATAACTCGTAGACAGGTGATTCAATAGCACCTAAAGGCGAGGAGCCTACTCTACTATTTATCAATGTTTTTTTAGTTATAAGAATCAATTACGTTCATTTTATTTTTAATAATATCTTAGATGCAACTATGTTTATTTATTAACTACGGATGTTTGTATTCTCTCGTGAATAACTATTATTATTATTATTATTATATTTAGTCACTGTGGACCATGACCATGACACAGCTGCACGACTTGTATGTGATGGACACGGACGCAGGGAAATTTGAGAAGGTTACTAAACCCATTATTGAAACAAATATACACCACGCATCTCATATCCTACTTTGATGAATATTTAAATTCGCCAATCCTGTATATTTTATGGTATGTTGTTGACTTAATTAATGTTAATTGGCCTCCATAATTACGCACTGATATGACGTCAAATTAATTAATACAGCACAAGAATAATGTTTTACTGCACATATTATATGTGTCTAATCCAAACAAGTTGTATAATTCTAATTCAAACTTAGCTCCTACTGCATACTCCAATATTTATGGTAAGTATCGAGATTGTATACTGTATTTTGCACTAGGTTGGTATAAGTGAAAATTTGAATAAATAGTTATATTATATATGCAAAAATAACTATTCCGCCATTTTTGGGAGTCCGCCATATTGGATTTAGAGTAGCTTCGTTTTATTTTCGCATTCGTCTCAGCAAACCCTTTCATTTGATACCCGTATCATAAAAGTGCATATAAAATAACTATTCCGCTATCTTTGAGAGTTCTCCATAGAGGATTTCGTGACGTCGTTTTATTTTCATATTCTTCTCAGTAAACCCTTTCATTTGATACACATATCATGGAAGTGCATAAAAAATAACTAATCCGCCATCTTTGGGAGTCCGTCATATTGGATTTAGAGTGACGTTCCAAACTAAACGTGTATGCAAAATTTCAGCTCAATCGGTTGAGGATAACTGGTTTAAAATCCAATTTCAAGATTTGACCCGAACAAAAATACATAGATACATACATACATCCATACATAGCAGGACTGTTTCCTAAAATATCTAAGCATAAGCTGATTCAAAGAGAAAAGTAGATTTCCATCATGAGAAAGCTCACGTACGCTGTAACCGAGGATCGTGCCGATGGTGACGATGGATTTTTACAGGGGAAACTATTACCGTATAATTGTTATGCATCGCTCTCTTGGCAGGAGCATTGACATTTAAATATCCATTCAATTTGAATTATCATATCAGCCAAGTACAATATCATTCAATACCACTACTGGATACGATATGGCACCATAATGAATATAATACCATTATGTCATTACCCATATAAACTATAATAATATATTTTCCATATACTGCTCTTACATAATTATATTTACAAAACACATTTTAATTATTTCAAAACCAGACTCGCGAATATGACTATGCAGTGACAGTGACACCGCGTACTGATAATCGTGCGTTCGATTCCCACTCAGTCCAACATATTTAAACCACAATAATAGATTTACTACGTAATATTTATTGACTTTTGTAATTTGATACATAGAAATAATTGTAGTTGAATACCTGCTTAAAATATAAATTAATTAAATGATTTTGCCGAAGATTTTTACGTTGCCATCGTAATGGCAACGTAGTACATAAAAATGGTAGTACATAAAAGTAAATGGTTGGTAGTACATAAAAATTCTGTGTTTGCTACTGAGTTTGCCATCTAACGTGTCCCAAAAATTTAAAAAAATTAGGACAACACTTTAAAGGGTTGTAGCTGGTCAGGAAAGGGAAAGTTGTAGCTCAATAATTTTAATTGAAGAACCCGTTTTAATTTTCGAGAAGGATAGTTAAACCAATTACAATACGTTGATATTTTTTTGGGACATGGTTACCTATAACCATGTCAGATAAAAACTATAGTCAATATATCGCGACATTTTTGTCAGTTTTTTAATAATGTCCTTTTGTGATGTGAACCGAACACTTCTTGAACTCATTTCCTTACTCTTTTGCACGCAAAATTGCTTAAATTAAATTCGTCATTGACATATTTTTGAAATCTAAATATGTTGACCTCTCTAGCACTAAACTGTGATATAAACAATATTTATGACAATGTCCGTTTTAAGGTAAATTGTAATTAAAAATATCTGCTCATATAGAATACCTGATTAATGCGTAAAATAAATAACGATAATACAAAAAAGGTCACGTGCTCGCATCATTTTCTCCGCCCTTTTCTACGTATGGTCAAAACTGCTTTTACAAGGATTTGGTTGCAGAATGATAAGTTATGATAATTACTCCATGGACATTGGACAGGTCTGTAACGCGTTACATTATATGGTTAAGGCAACTGTTCTAAATATGGCAAAATAAAATTTACGTGTTTTTGCAAAACCAATGATAAATATAGTACTTAGTTTCAAAATGTTTACAATTACAGGTTGTGGCTTAATTTTATTGTTAATAATTCAGTTATAAAGTGAGGAAGAATACGTGTATTATTCATAGCAAAAGTATGAAACACCGCACTTTAAATTGACTGACTGACTATCTACAGTGGCTTTACAGGGGCAAGACTGAACCTACCTACATAGTGCTGTTTTAATGTGATTGTGATACAATGTAATATCGGCGAACGATGGAAAATATACCAAAACGTAGGCACTACCGAGCGGTAGGTGAGAAAAAAATTATTTTACGATGGATATGTGATATGTGTTCGCATTATACAGAAACATCAAAGTCAAGCATTTACACACTTTTAAGAGAAGAAAAGATGCATGGAAGTGTACAGCGACCGCAACCAAAAAGCGGTCGAGATAATATTGTAATAAAGAAATAAAATTAACAAAATGCGATACGTAGAACGGTCCACGGTTTCTTCAGAAATACCGAATTTCCCACTTTAGATAAAGTGCTGCAAGGTATAAGTGAAAATAATATTATACCTACCTAAAAAAATGTGCGGGGCTAGTCTGGCAAAAATTTTGAAAGACATGAATTTTACGTATGGATAAGTAGACATAAAGAATATTCTCATATGAAATATATGAATATCTCATATGAATATCTCTATCTCAAATATATGAAATAGTTGCTTGGCGGATGGATTATCTTAGAAAAAAAAAAGTTTCAAAACGAAGGGCGGAAAATTTATTAGACTGACGAAACATGGCTCAACGAAGGACACTGAAGAGAGTATGGCATGATGAAAAACGTGAAAAATGCACGGCAAGCTGCGATTGAAGACTGGACAACTGGTTTAAAAATGCAGTCTGGAAAAGGTCGCTGTTTAATCATAACATATATTGGAAGTGATAGTGGATTTTTGCGTAATGTAGAATTGATATTTCAATCTAAGAAGACCGGAGACTACCACGAGGAAATGAATTCCGAAGTATAAGAGAAAAATTCAAGAATGGTTAACAGAAAAAGGCAAGCCTTACTGAGAAAATTACTTGAAGGTGAAATTATTGCAAGTTGATAAGGTACATGCCAAATATAAGAAACTGGCAGTGGATAAACTGGCATTGACGTATGGAGTCACATTACATTGCTGAGATGGAGTCCTTATCACTGCGAATTGAACCCCATTGAATTGATCTGGGTGCAAGTAAAAGGGGAAGTGGCGAGTGAATCGCACTTTTACATTAGCTGACGTAGAGAGACATCTTCGAGGAACAATGGAAAATGTCACAGCAGAAAATTGGCAGAAGTGTATTAATGACGTGATGAAAGAGGAACAGATAATGTGAGATGTAGATTTGGCGGTTGATCAAGCCATAGAACCCATTGTGATTAATATTGGAAATGGTGATAGCGACAGTGAAGAACTACTGAAAATAGTGTTTACAATATTATTAAATAGTGGCATAGAAAATAGTGGTATTAATTACACGTTTTTAAGGTAAGTATTAAGGTGTAAGGTATCGAGGTATTTTTATTTTTTGTTGAGAATTTTTTGCTTTATTTTTGGATAGCTGTTTTGTACATATTTATTTTTGTTTCTTGTAGGAGAAATATGGCTACTAGCGAACCACCCACTAAGAAATGGTAACGCTCTGAAAGCAATACTTCATGAGTAGTGTGGAAACTTGCATTCAATATCAGCAAAAATTCAAATTCAAACCTTCTTCATCAACCCCCTAAGAAAAAATGCCTACGCCTATGAGAAACATCGTATAGGTCAGGATTGCCGGTCGTGGAACTACACATACTTATTAGAAAGACGTTAGTTAGTTAATTTAAACGATAACAGTAAGCAATGGTACACAAGCAGTAAGCAATGGTATAATTTGGATTTGCATGTATAATCGTACGTACAAGATCTATTTTCCGAATTCTTATCTATTAAGATATTAATAGTTGCGTGATTTTTATAGCGTTACTTATAGTTTTTTTTTATCGCAAGCATGTCTAGCCAAATTTAAATTATACTATAATTACATTTTGTAAAATTAAATAATATGTAATAAATGTTTATTATATTTAGTATAAACTTTTATTATTAGGATTTTAATATTAACGCACAAGGTAAATATTTTATTGCTATTAATTATTAACCTAATTTTTTGCGTGTGGTTATATACCATAAGTTGTATCATTGATTAAGAAGTCAGGGTTATATTTTAGAATAAAAATAAATCTTATACTCTTGTAGCCATCTCAAATATTTGTTCCGACAAAACAAACGTAATCTGCCAACCGAAAGGTCCCAAGATATATACTTTGAGCGTATATCTTGAGAATATACAGTCTCATGGGATCATAATGTAGTATTAATTACATTATTATAATTAAACACCAATACTGTTACACTGTTTATTCGATAACGGTTCACAATACAATCAATATCTAAGAGGATTCATAGCAGCAAAATATTAATAAGAAGTTATGTTTTTATATATTATGTAACACAAGGATTCATACAAGTGAGGCAGCCTAATAATAGTGCACGGCCATCCTACATTCGTCCATCCTCGGATGACATCTCCACCCTTTAAGGATAAATTACCATAAGTGTAATTTGTTATAAACTAGGTACTATTATATGGTACTACAATGCATTTAAATATATATTGGTTTGAAATTTGGATTGCTTTACTGGCGCTAGAGCACGAATCATATCAAGAGTAACCTATTGCCAATCGAGCGCTGCTACTTCCGTCAAGTACGTATTGCCGTCGAAGGGCTTCTGTTGCCGTCTAAGGGCTGCAATTTTGCCATCAAAGGAGTACTATTTTGCCGTCAAAGGGCTACTATTTTGCCGTCAAAGAGCTACTATTTTGCCGTCAAAGGGCTACTATTTTGCCACTAAGGGCTACTATTTGAGCAGGCGTGTATGTTTTATTCCTCAAATAATGAGCTAAAAAATAGGATTTGTAATGTTTGTTGCCTCAACCGCCGACTTTATGGTGCTACCGTTTATACCTATAACCATGGAAAACTTATCGGCGTCTGAGAAATTTAATTTTAGTTTATTAAGTATCTATAAATGTTGAAAATGTAAGTCATATAAGGAATAACGCTCATTCGGTTTGTTGTTTACCACTTCCATAAATAGTTCATGAATATTACGGTTTCTTTGAAAGGTAGAAAGAAAGAATTTTTTCCTATTTGCCCAAGTAATCCGAGACCGCCCTTTCTTGCTTTGAATAAAAGTATCGTACCACATTTTCGCAGTACCTTTTAATTTGCTGAGAGCTTGAAAAATTATAAAACTATCAGGCCATCTATGTGTTTTAGCATTTTAAGTGATGATCTTAATCCACACAGCTACATCCATGATTTTTGGGTAGCTCGGGTATTATTGGTGAGACCACAATGTTCGCGTTAGATTGTTCGTTATATAATTGGGGGTAACGGTTACTTACAGTTTTTGGTCTGCTTTTTCTTGTTGATGTAGATGTCGACGACGCAGATTTTGAGGACGTAGAAGACGACGAAGACGATCGATTTTTTCGACTTCTTTTTCGGTACTAGGGCATCTTGAATTAATTGCTGCACGAAACTTGTTCATTGTTGCACCACTTTACACGGTTCAATGACTTCTGATGTAGTATTAATTATATTATTATAATTAAATACCAATACTGAGTTACACTGGTTATTCGACAACGGTTCACAATACAATAAATATCTAAGCATATTCATACCAGCAAAATAGTAATAAAAAGTTATGTTTTTATATATTAAGTAACACAAGGACTCATACAAGTGAGGCAGCCTAATACTATTGCAATAAGCGGAACTTGAAACTTGAATGTTTTCAGAAAATCAATGATTTGCGACCTTAAAAATCCCAATGTAGCGATTAAGTCGAATAGAACCGTAGATAGAAAAAATATCCGCCATCTAGAATATTTATTTTGCAAAAAAATCAGTATCCGTCATCCCGAAATATCCGAGAAACCGATTTTAAGCCAAATTGGACCATAAAGAACTAGAGGTCCTTTTGCTAAAGTTATTAAAACTGAATTACATAGCAGGATATTCCCACATATCCAAGGATACATTTCTATCAATCAGCACGGTTTTATGGCAAATAGGTCCACAACTACCAACTTATTCTGCATTACTCAATTTATCGTTAAAAATATGGATAATAACACTCAAATGGTTTTGTCATGGTTTTTAGTCAAATAAAATAAATGTGACATATGGAGTATAACAAGGCTCTATTCTTGGACCATTATTGTTTGTCATATCCATTAATGATATTATCGAAAATTTAAAATTTGAAAAGTTTCCTGTATCCTGTTTGAAAGTATTGTTGTATATTGTTGCTGATGATGTCAAGGTTTTCCGTGCAATATACAACATTTCTGATTGTATTAATATACAACAATCTCTGAATAATATGAATTCATGGTGTTACCAATAATCTTCATTTAAATGCTGCAAAATGTAACTATCTTACACTTACAAAAAGTGTATCCTATTATTTAGGACTGTAACATAAATGAAACCACCTGAAACCGACTGAAGTCGAGTACAGATTTGGGTGTCACCTTTGACAGTAAGCTGACATTTAATATATACAAACCTGGATACACTCTATATGCAGATGGTTTGGAAAGTGTACAGAGACGTTCTTTAAAATTCCTGAGTTTTAAATTAGGAAATCGGCACCCTGAAATTTGACCACATACCACATACCGAGTTACTTAACAGATTTTCAATCTTAATTCTTCATCAACGTAGACGAACTCAGTCACTAGTATGATTTAAAAAAATCATAAATAATAAGGTCGACTGTCTAGAATATCGAGGTTTTTTGGAATGGCTAGTCTCCAAATGTAGCCCCATTGGATATATTTCAATTAATCTAAATATTTTCTATTATTTAAAAAATATTTTTATTTAAAAAATTCTTGTGTGTGGGTCAGCAAGTTGCTGGACAACATCTTTGTGAGGATAAAGTTCATTTTAGAATTTTCACAGTTTTCATAATGAAGTATCACTCATGTCATAAGAAATATCGCTCCGTTAAAAAATACACATGACGTCATAACTGAAAAATTGCTAACGCCACGGGCATATAAAATAAATCGCCTTAAGCGCCACTAAAATTTAAACTATCAGTTTTTGAAAAAGCTGAAAATCCCCGATACTTTCTCGGCAATCGAACAAAAAATTGATGTTATTTAATTTTCATATTTTTGGGTCAATATCATGATTATATCTCGAGAAAATTGTAACAACCGTTCCTCATTATCACAGCTATTAAACGTGTACTTATGTTAAAGCATTTAACTTGCAATACAGATACCATTAAACTAATTTAAATGCATACAAATCACTTACATAGACACAGATAATACATCATTTGTCTCATTCCTATAATAGACTCGCTCTCACACAATTACAAATTGTTTGTTTTCGTACATCAATTTCACAGCAGCAAAGAAAATGATCTTGCTGCTATTTTGGATGAAACTGGTTTTAACCGGTTAAATACAGGTTGGTAGATGGAAAATAAATCTGGAATTCCTACATAATCCGTGTTAATCGTACATTTTAATTCGAAATATTACACCTGCATGATGGGTGACAAATTGTGTTCAATGTATTACACAATGAAACGGAAAAATCGTTGAAACTTTTTACTCCACATTCTTAAAAGATATTCTCAGATTTTTTACAATGGCAGATGATTGGTGAATTGGTCGTGATTGGTTGTTGGATTTGATAAACATGACGACATGTGTGTTAGTGGGGTTCATGTGTAACCCCCAGCTTTTATAGAAGTTAGTCGTTACGTTAGTTATGATCTGCAGTGGAGACTCAGCTAATGGCAGGGACCTCGAGTCTGATGCTATCAATCCAGTAATGGTATTGGTCCAAGTGAGGATCCCTGCGGTGCCCCTGAAAGTACGAGATGGGGAGGAAGCACATCTGATTAATTCCTACTCTGAATTGGCGTCCTGAGACGTATGAGTGTATCATTTTTTGTAATATGCTTCCGCTTGATTGAGCTCATATAGCAATCCAGGATGCCAGACTTTGTCGAAGGCTTTCTCGAGGTTAATGGCGACAAGTCCTGTGCAATGATCTCGGTAAAAATTGGTGGTTATTTGCTCACAGACCCTTAAAAGCTGCAGAGAAAAATAAATATATTAAAAATTGTCTTCATCCAATATATTAAAAAAATGTAAATATAAAATCACATTATCTTTTCATAAGAAAATTGTCTAGCCCAACGTGGTGCTCTATAACTATGTGGTGCTTTTACATTTTAAATTTGATGAAATAAATCAACATAAACTAAAATAATACAATAGTAAACAAAAAAGTGGGTACCAACAAAAAAATTATTCCATTTTGATTCCTGTGAGTTCTACTGACTAACCAATCCGATCATTCTTGAAGATATTGACTAACCTTGATATGCAATTAGTTGAGTAGACTACAATCATAAAACATTTGTTCTGATACAAGGTTTATTAGAAGTACTATCGACATTTTCAGAAACAATTATTCCAGTTTTTTTTCCAATATAATATTAGCGTTGCCTTCATCCAAGATTCATGATACATTTTGCAATAGATTGAATGCATATCATATAGAAAGTCTTGCAGCAAACAATGCTCTAGCAGTAATAAAAAGCAGTTTCCCAGGAGGAATGTTGAAACTCTCCCATGAGTTTTGTAATCAAATATTTATATATTTTTTAGGTACATGAATAATGAGGGTACTGAGTAGAACTATTATCTCACACTAATTATTAATTAGTGGACACGTAAATTTTTTGGGACATCCAGTTGTTTTATTAAATCTAAGTGGAAAAAAACATTCCTGAAAATGGCAATATGCTACACTATGACCTTAAAGTTGATAATTTTCGAGATAAAACCCTTCAAAGTTTGGAAATGCCGATTATATTAATTAAATAGTAACTACTTAAACGAAATATTTCCTGATCGTTGGATAGGCTGAAGAGGTTTTTTCGAATGGCCAGCTCAGTCCCCTGAGCTTACACTACTTATTCGTTTTTGTAAGGTTATTTTAAGTCGAAAGTGTACAATGATAAACCAGAGCATATTGATGACTTAAAAAGAAGAATTCTAGATGAAATTAGAGTTATACAGCCAGACACCATCGGAGAAGTATTGCAAGAATTCGAACAGAGGCTCGCATATTGCCCAGATGAAGAATGGTTACACTTCGAGCACTTTAATTTTAGTTAGTTTTCGTTGTATTAATTATGTCATTTCGTTTGTAATAAAAATATTTTTTGGCTCTTTTTAAAAAAAATTTCAAACTGAAGCCTTTAATCTCGAAAACTATCAACTTTAAGGTGGTAGTATCAATTTTAAGGTCATTAATATGTCATATAATATCAAATGGCAATATCCCTTTTCAGGAATGATTTTTCTACTTAGATTTAATGAAATAAATATAAACTAGATGTCCGATTTAAAAAAAAGTCATGTTGAGGTCACAGAGATTACCTAATAACGTCATATTCTAAACAATGATGTCAAAAGGATCACAAATGAATAAAAAAATTGACATGTCCGAGCGTTTCTGTGTAAACTATACAGGGTGTACTTTATTTACGGTTTTCATTCTAAACGTTCGCACTGTATATTATGCGTTGCACTAAATCTACATGTAATCGTTTGTTTTCAACCAAATCCACTTTGGAAAACAGAAAATTCCTTTGGGTACAATGATTCACCTGTTGGAAGGAGTCGATTTATCCAAATGGACTGAACAGGTCTACAGTCACAGTCTAGGGAGTATTATTGGTTTAGGCACAAAATGTCTGAAAATCACTAAGCATTCTTGCCAATCAACAGCAGTTTTACAACTAGCAAAATCGAGCCAATGCAAATGAAAGGAGATTAGTTCGCCTAAGGAGTAGTTCTTGTCCGTTTGAGCCGGTGCGAAGAGTTAGGGTACGCTGAAATCTGAGGCCGATGCTGATGTCATCCTGCTGGCATCCCCGAAAACGGGTGGTGCATAGATTTTAGCGGCATACGGAAAATTTTTGGGAACGCCTTAGGAGGGTATAATAAACCCCGGGGGTGATTACTGTCTCCTCCCTGAAAAAAAAATTATAACTCGGAGAGCAAGCTGCGGCCCATAAATTCGCTTTCAGGGATGTTTTTAATATTGTCATCAATAACTGTACCAAATTTCATCCACTTGCAAAGGGATACAGGGGGTCGTAGGGAGCCTGAAACACTTTAAAAAAATATAACTCAGAAAGGAAGCGTCAGCCCATAAAGTCGCTTTCAGGGAGTGTTTTTAATATTGTTAGCAATAATTGTGCCAAATTCCATCGACTAGCAAGGGGAAATGGCGGCACTTGAATCGTTACCAGATGTGAAATATGTAAAGTATGACAATTCTAAGAAAAAAGGATGGACTTTCAATGGAAAAGGAGGACATTTTATTTTACTTATTGGGAATATAAAAGATACTTGTAAACATAAGTGAATTAAAAAAACATTGCACTTTAAATTATATAAATTAAGTTAATATAACTTCTTATGACATCTTTTTTTCATAAAATCGTAAATAGTAAGTGCAGAGACAACGCTTGTCTCTGGTAATTGTAATCACTCAAAATACTAAGGATCGTAACCAACCGCATAAATACCCAAAACAACAAACATAAACACTACTTCTTCCATCTCACATGTACAGTGCAAGTGCACACTTCATTTCGGCGTGACGTGACGGTGACGTGATCGCCGGCCGAATTCGGTAATTTCCAAGAAAGTTTTGATGTATTACACTGAACACTGAACTATGTTGCCGGTGTAAAAAATTTACTTAATGGACATACAGGAATGCAAATTTTAAAAATATTGCAATTCCTGCCAGCCAGAAATTGCATTTAGAGAGTGGGTAGGGATTTGTGGTTGCATCAGGTACTCATTGCAGCAATGCGTTGCGTCGTTGATTGAACGACTTATCAATCAACGGTTGCGTTGTCTACTCCATTCCTGCAATTAGGGGTATAGGGTATAATGGATAATAACTATTTTAATTATAATTGTAGTATATAATGGCGTTTTTGTTTATATATGGGTCCATGAAGTAGAGGGGAGTATTAGATAAATAAAGTGGTTTTATGGTGAAACAAAATATTTAACGAGCTGTTAAATAATTAAGTAATTTGCCTAGAAGTTACGGTTTTTTTCCACGTACCTACTTCAAAGCGCAGTATACGTTCATTAAAATACTGTTGATTCAGATAATTACATTGTTATATTATGCTAATAAAGATACCTTTGTTTATCATTTAAAGTATTTATTGTACGGAACAATATGACAAATAGTAAAACGAGGAAAATATGTGTACGAATTTTAGGGAATCGCATTGCTTTATTTTCTAATACTGGTTAATTATTACATGAATATTAATTTTATTTGAGGTTTCGGCAATACATTATTAAATCAAAAATATAAAATATTCGGCGTACTTAATTGTACTTTTTCGAGAGACGCAATGAACGTCCCCCTTAACGTGAAACGTGTTCTTTTCATCAGCAGTCTGGGTATTCATTAGTCCGCATTATCAAATATATACGAACTGAGAGCAGAAGGCATTTTCCCTAACTTGTGGTGGTGGTGGTTTCACGACTACTGACACCTCAAAACACACAGCTTCTGTGTACGAGGTATATAATCTCATGGAAGACGGAAGACCACATCTATCAATTTCCACAAGCCATTTTTTTTGTAGGCGGAAGCCGCCAATCCAACTTGCAGATTAGCATCAAAAGAATTCAGCCTCAATAATGCAGTGTCCCAGTGTTTTTTTGAATTTTTCGAGATCTCCACGTTTCTTCTTGATAATAACTCTACTAAACTAAAACTAGACTAAAACCAGTTGTGTTTCCCGGATAGGGTCTTCATCTTCTTCTAGAAAACGATCTGGAGGTGAGTATTTTGTTGAGTACAGGCTCAGACGATCGTCGTTGACGATATGAAGCACCAGCACTGAGACTTCTCTTCACATAGGCGTTTGATCAACTTCCCATGTGCGCATTGTTTGCGACGGTTGTCATAAACTCTCATAGACGTCTAGCCCTTCAAAACAACTCCTTTTCCAGATAACAAGGAAATTTTTAACAAAATTAGAAACTCCATTAAAAATTAACTTCTACCTATTTTACTTTTTTAATAAACAATATAAAAGTTCTTTTTAATTTAAGTTTTTCACATTACTTATATCGGGTCCGCCAATAAGCGCGCTCGATCTTTAAAATGAAATAAAGCAAGTTGTGTGAGAGGTATAAATGAAATTTATTTTTTGATTGAAAGAGTATTCGAAGGCATTATGTATGGAAAATAATATCGGTCAAATGTCCACCTCGGCTTCGCTGGGTGGCGCGCATACGAGAAGTCCAATTTTCAATGACTCTGGCGCACAAATCGGGCTGTATTTCATCGATGGCGTGGCGTATGTTGACTTTGAGGGCATCAGTGTTTTGTGGTTGGTTTGCGTAGACCTGTGATTTAAGAAAACCCCACAAGAAATAGTCTAGTGGGGTTAAATCGCACGATCTCGGTGGCCAGTTGATGTCGCCTCCGCGCGAGATAACCATTCCTCCGAAGCGCTCGTGCAGAAGATCCATTGTGGCGCGCGCTGTGTGGCTCGTAGCGCCGTCCTGCTGAAACCACATATCCTCGACATCCATATTGTCGATTTCATGCCAGAAAAAGTTCGTTATCATGGATCTGTATCGTTCGCCGTTTACCGTGATGGACACACCATCGTCGTTCTCGAAGAAATACGGACCGATGATGCCTCCGGCCCAAAATCCACACCAAACAGTTACCTTTGCTGGGTGCATTGCGACCTGGTGGACCTCCTGTGGATTGTTCTCGGCCCAATAACGGCAATTCTGCTTGTTGACATTCCCATTTAACCAAAAATGTGCCTCATCGCTGAAGATGATTTTGCGACCAAAATCGGGGTCGACTTCCAACTGCTCTAAAGCCCAATCAGCGAAGATACGGCGCTGTCTATGGTCGTTTATTTTGAGCTCTTGTGTCAGCTGGATCTTGTACGGATGCATGCCCAAATCCAGATGCAAGATTCGGCGAAGTGATGTTTCCGAAAGGCGGAGTTCCTGTGCGCGACGTGAAATTGACTGTCGCGGATTTTCACGCACACTATCGCGCACAGCGGCGACATTCTGGGCAGATCGGACGTTTCGACGACGCGTCGGTGTTGGCTGATTGTTCACCGAACCGGTTGCCTCGAATTTGTTAATCAAACGACGGATAGTCGACTCAGCAGGACGATCAATTGCACCGTAAAATTGGCGGAGCGCGCGGAACGTTGCTCGAACCGATGAATGATTTTCGTAATAAGTTTTAACGATTTGCACATGTTGCTCGCGGCTGAATTGGTTCATGGTGATTTGTGAAGATACACTGAATAATAACAACTACGTTTGCCAACTCTACCACAAACAACATGGCCGCCATGAGCTGTCAAAGATCGAGCGTCCCTATTGGCGGACCCTTTAGTAAGTATCATTTACTAATTCAATTGTTTTGGTGATAAGACTGCACTGCTTTCGAACTTTTATCTCTTATAACCACCATGACGTCAATACATAACAGGATTCTAAACTCGCCCTATAGTGGCGTCATTTTAGCAAAAAAGTTCTAAATCAAAATGGAATCAACCAATCGACCTAATTTTCTTTGCAAATCGTTCCTGAACATAAATGGAACAAAGTTGAGCAGTAATATCTGACGGTATGGCCATTATACGATAAGCTAATTAACTAGCCAATTTTGATGACCTGATTATTGAAAAATTGGAAATTTTCGAAGTCGCTGATCACGATTCTAAACTCAGAATTTCCATTTCCACAGTTGCTGGCTGGCAATTGGCCATTTATATGCCCAAGAACTGGAATAGTTAGCTAGTTTTGGAATTTTTAGGCAAAAATTGCTGGAAACTTCACTCGGGGTTTTCGAGGTTGCTGATCACGATTCTGAGCTTGGTTTTTACATTTCCACAGTTACTGGCTGGCCCAAAAACTGGAATAATTGCCAAGTTTTGGAATTTTAAATAAATATCGTGTAAAATTTGAAAATATGATAATTATTGGGTTCATTAAAATTTTAACTGAAAGAATATCAATTTACGTATTATATGATGTTATTGTTTTTCAATTAAATCATTTAAATTGTTCTTTACTTGTGTAAAAAACATAATATTGGTAATTAAATTGTTAGTTAATATTAAATGAAAATTTTTACATTATACACTTTATAAAATTATTTTTCATAATTCTCTTATATATTTAATTAAATTATTTACATTTATTTATTAAAAAAATTAGGTCGATTGGATGATTCCATTTTGATTTACAACTTTCACACTTTTCACGTCTAATTTGACCCGACTACTATGTATATATATAGGAAATAGATGAAGTCAAAATGAATAATAGTTCCTTGTTTATATCCGAATCACGTAGATTTACTTTTTAAATAATTTCTTGAAAATATAGCAATATTATTGGCATGACAAGGTTATTATAAATTATTTTATTTCTCAAAATTAGATACATGATCGCCTTGGTTATAAGTTTGACATGTATTTTTTAATATGTCATAAATGAAAACAATTTTATAAGTATTCTCCTATATACACTTCTCCAGGAAATTAATGCACCACAGAAAAATAACCAAAAGTTTGAGGTTAATTTTTGTCTAGACATCTCGTCCAATTTCGATGTTTTCTTTTGTATGATATCCTCTTTATTCAAGAATGTGAATGTTCTATTCAGGGGCCACTTAACACGGGGGCAAAGTGGCGTGAGCCCAGGGCGGCAGTATGAGAGGGACGGCAAACAATTCGAATTCACAAACAAATGGTTCCTAAAAATGGGTTAAATTTTTAAATTAGCTGATGTAGAAAGTCATCTTCGAGGAGCAATAAAAAAGTCACAGCAGAAAATTGTCAGAAGTGTATTAATCATGTGATGAAAGAGGAACAGATAATGTGAGATGTGAATTTGGCGGTTGATCAAGCCATAGAATCCATTGTGATTAATATTGGAAATGGTGATAGCGACAGCGAAGATGAAGTAAAATGTGACTGAAAATAGTGATTATAATATTATTGAATATTAGTGATTAGTGGTTATAATATTATTAAATACTGATATAGAAAATAGTGATACTAATTACCCATTTTTAAAGTTAAGGTTTCATACTTCTTAGAACCAGTTGTAGATTGGTTTTAAAATTTGTACCCCGATTTGTAGAAGTTATGTTCATCTAAGAATCAGTTTAAAGTAATACCTAAATGTATCTAAATGATTGAAAATTTAATCATTCCCGTTTATAGGTTACCGAGAGACATATGAAAAAAAAGCATAAGAACACTTCTTCTGATGATAGAGTGTTATTGAATCAATGTTCAGTCACGTGAACGATGCGCGACGCCACTTAGACTCACTGACGCCTGATAAATGGTTCCTGGAATAATTGTTGATTATGGTGAAACAGCACGTACCAAATACACTACTTACTTACTACTTACAAATTAGACTCGAATCGTGTTCAGTCTGTTTGCATACATTTTTGTTGCATTAAAGGAATAGTATTTTTGTATAGATATGATTTAAATAAAGATCGATTTACTATCGATAAGCGAATAACTAATTTAGCTAACTTTTAACGATTGAAAGAGTCATTGTAAAAATTATCCAACATTTATTATATAACAAAATTTCCTATATTTATTATAAATATAGGAAATTACCTATATTTATTATAATATATATATTTATTATAATATATTACCTATATTTATCATAAAATTATATAACATTTTTCCAGGAAATCTAGTAGTAGATACCTACCCTTTCTATTCCTTACGAACGACTTATTATTATAGGATTCCAAGTGAAATATTTAGAGTCATCAATTACATTTTTTCCATGTTCTCTATGTATATTTTATAAGTATCATCAATTCAAATTGATGATACTAGTAAAATCTCAAGATTTTACTAATACTCTTATCTGAAATCATTAAAATATTGATTACTGTTATACTTTTTGTATTTGTCGCGATACTTACATTTTAGCTTAATGTTATTGATGTTTACATGTATATACCAAGCAGACCTTATTTTTTTATTCGTATATAAATATATACCTACGGGAATATAAATATCAAAAATAGATTACAACACTTATAAAATAGTTCACAGAAGGTATTAACATCATTTATATTATTTAGAAAAGACGAATCTGTGATCCGAAGAGTTTCAGATAAGTAATGCAGGATAATTGGTCTTTTTAAAGTTTTATGTTCTGTTATTTATGTTAGTTGATAAATTTGTTCATCTTTTAATGATGATATTAATTTTAAATCAAGTACCTATCACAGATCATTACTCTGTTCTTAATAATGTTGTGTCTCCTGAAACAAAACAAAAATTATTCTATAAAGAAACTTTCACCACCTAAATACAAAAAGAGACTTGGTTAAATATTTACGATACACTTGACTTAGATGATTGTTAGTTTTTTAAACAAAATCATTAATTTACTTAATAAATGTACTAAAATTATCAGTCTAAAAAATTATCAGCAAAAACGTAAACCATGGATAAACACACAACAGTAGAACGGACAACATCAGTGCTGAATTCAACGAAAAAAATTAATTGTTCAAAATAATGCAAGATAATTATACAGAAGAAAATAAATTTCAATGTAGAGCATATCTGAATCAACTAAACGTGTAAAATAAACAAAGCAAAAGTAACTATTATAATGATAACGAAGTCATTGAGAATAAAAATGTACTTACGTAAAAACGTGTGGGAATGTAATGAAACATCCAATACCAATAAGAAAAAAGTAACACCTTCTGAAATCCCAACATCTACTGGTGAAATGATAAGTGATCCTAAATAAATATTAAATATTTTCTGGCACGTACTGATGTTGGAAATACTAACAGATAAAATTAAACTGACAAACACTTGAAAACAAAAATACTGGTAAACAATTTAAAACAAAGAAAGTGGGTCGATCTGAATTCATGACAAATACAGATATAAAAGAAGTGGTAAAAGAAGAAATAATGAATTCACCATCCGGTTGCTTGGCAAGTTAAATGAAGGGCTTCTAACATCATCTAGCGACAATAACCGAAAGTATTGATAGTGTTAGTTCATGTGATCTTGGAAATGATTTAATTAGGTTTCTAAAACCCAATACGTATGCGAAGTTTTAAAACTATTGTAATTTATCGAATGTCAAACCCATTTTTGTCTTCGTTGACTAGGCTATTAGAATATAATTTGTTAAAAATTATATAAACAGATCTGAGAACGTTCAAGTGTACGTGTAGATTCATGCTGTTTCTTAATAACTACGTATTTACTTCTACCGTTCATCGATTGTTTTACATTATTTACGCTGTATAATTTACATAATAAAAGTTGAAAACTGGTTGGAACTGGTTAAAGAGAGTAAAGAATATTGCTTCGGCTAATGTAGGCAGGTATATCCCACTTTTTTTGTTTGCATAATGATGCATCCCAAGGAACAGAACGTCAACATTGTTTGTGTCGTGATTTAGAAGAGTATTTTCGTTCTATTAATAGAAGTTGGGTATATCAGGTATATGATATGTATATTTCAGGTTTCAGGGAGTAATCAAGATTTTTGGAGTGGTGCCACATGCTACAAAAGTTCCCAGAAATTGAAATTTACACTAATAGTCTAAATGAATACAGTATAATTTTTGCACTTTCTAAATGGTAAAGCAATGAAACTTCGCCGGCACACCTAATATTTGCCTTGTATTATTATTAGAAGATGATTTAATTACTTATCTTTTGCATCATCAGCATGTTTTGACATTATCTTTGGAAGCATATGATCAAATATTCCCTTCTGAAGACTTCTAATAATAATGTATAGCTTGACCAAATTCATCTTAGCCGTGACCTTGAGGTGCGCAGTAGAACCGTCGCGTCGCTTAGGGAGCGCATTCTCTCGCTAAACATCAGTGCACGAGCCTCATGTGTACAGTCCAGGAAGAAGTGTTTCAATTATGGGATTTCAGTCACTTGTAAAACGTAAGTGATAAGTGCATAGAGACGCGAAATTGTGCATAATCTATTTAAATTCACTAGAGAAGAGTGCCGACATAGAGATTTATTAATTTCTCTAGTAAAATTGTAAGAAACGGTTGCAGGCAACTGTAATTAGTGTCGCTAAGTGTCGCTGTGACCAAATTGGTCAAAATTGGTACAATTTGAACGAAAAAGCACCACCTACTCCATTGACAGACGTATCCATCGACAATTTTAAAAAGACATGGGTATACCAGCGGCAGAGAAAGTTTAAGTTTTAAAGAGAATGAAAAAAGTACCATGACGAATGATTTATATGGATCAAACGTATATTCATATCTCGGACACCCATCCAAATGCTTGGTCTGATGATAGCCAAAAAACTTCGAAAAGCCATCTCAAAAGGACAACAGTTAGTTATTGTCAATTCTGGAGGGTAAAATGATTTTATACCAAATGCAAAATTAATATTTATACAACAACTGAGTCACTAGCAACGGTTACAGGTATGGTGATCAATATGCCCAATGCTATCCATATGTTTGGATACAGTTCTTGATTATTGCGATCTTTAATAAAATATAAAATATAGACAGGAGTAACATCATCTCGATCAGGCAAAATATTCAGACTTATGAGTTCCGCACACAACAAATAACCATATCTGATTTTGACCATACGGTTAATTTTAATTGGAGATCACCAATGGTCTGGGTTTTCTGGATTTTTTTTATTGTATAAAAAAGACCAAGATTCAGAGTATTCATTTAATTGTTCAAATCTTTCATTGAGTGAAACCTAGGTAGTGTCCAAAAGATGGTTGAAAAATTCTACATCGAATTTCTTTTCTGGAGAAGTTATTAGCTCATCGCGGGCAGCCTCACCAGCCAAGACAGCACGTTTAACACGTCGAATTCTTGCCGTGGCCTTAAATACAGTTTCACTTTCAAGTTCTTCAGCCAATTTCTTAGTCTGTGCCTTAATCTCTTATCGCTTTACGAATTTTAGGATTTCTAAATCTTTCAAACCAAGTAAAACCAGATAATTAGTTGTCGGTAATGTTAAACCTAATGAGTTAATGTTAAAAACAGAAATAATATAAAATTATACTTTGCTTGTAAATAAATTATCTCATAATGAAACTATTTTTCTTATCGACACTAGCATCTGGATATTGTCGTTTAATGTTCTTCATTTAACACAGTTTTTGTTATATTCTTAAATTTCATATGCCACGAAAATATTTTTCATCAGATTTTTTAACGCGTCGAAATTTGATATGCTCCCAACCTTTTACCGCATCTACATTTGTTTATTTTTGCACAAACATTTCTTTAATTTGCACAATTTTTGTCTCTGGAGTTTTCTTAGAAAAATTGATAGTTGGAGATAAATATGTAAATTAAAAATTAATGATTAAATTCCATTGCTACTGTTAAGCCGTTTAACGTAATAACGCCGTAAACATTTAACTTATTTTGCTCCCTTCAATTAAACCTTTCCATTCGAATCGATGAGTAAATAATATGCAGTCCACAAAATATCCTACGTGCCGAACAACACCGGAATCCTATTAATTTGACATTAACCAAGGCATTACTTAGAGGTGGATAGGTTTATTTAGATTTATAGTATAACCGCAAAAATAATTATTCTATAGATATATGAAGTGTCAAACTTCTCACCATAAATGGAATTAAATTTGCGCAAGCCTATAAATCAACTATTATTTATAAGTAATAACATTTAATTGCCATGTTTTTTCTGGATATTATATTTTATATATATTTACTACAATTACTAGATATTTATTTGATGCATTGCATATGCTAGTTGGAACATAAATGTGATAAAATTGACCTGCTTTAGCCAAAGTCTACTGTGCTTTAGCGGTAATGTAGATGTTCGTTCATAACTATAAGCTTACCCCAGTCAGCTCGAGGATTCTGTGAATAGTATAGCTATGTATGACGAATCTAGTACTTATACTAATTTTGACGCATGCCTGTCGGACATCATTGACTTACTAACACCCCCTTTTTAGCCTATATTTTTTACGGTACCTAAGAAAAAAATAGTCATATAGATTTTTCAAATATCGATCTATATTGGAACACCCTGTATAATTATTTATAACATAATTAGTATAATAATTCCGAAACATACATATTGATTCTTGAAGTTGTAGCTTTTTTATTTTTCTCGGCATATCCATGTATGTAAAAAATGTAAGAAGAATTAAATTACGGATTCTAGTATAATGTAAGTTGCATCAGATGTCTATATTGTAATGCCAGTATATCTGTTCCAAGAATACTAAGTTATAAACTTCATTTGTTTACAAATAATAAGTAGATATTTCATGTCTCACGTAATTTATTGGCAATGATAAACAAAATTGTAAATTATATCAAATAAAATCGACGGCAGATTACGAACTATTATGCATCACTATAAAATATTATTAACAAAAAAACAAGAACGACTTCAAAAAATGCAAAGAAACTGCACTAAAAAGTAAAATATAATTACGTTATTCATTTTTACTTAGAATACAATGAATTTATTAGGCCAATAATATGCAATCATTTTTATTTTTGTAGTCGGTGTCAGCCAAAGTTTACAAGCGTATAACGAAGTAGCGTAGGTATACATATCTAATAATTATATTCCACTAGAAGTTTGTATTTAGGTTTATATATAATTCTGGTATTGCTTTAGGCAGTTGTATTCAATTGTAAGTGAACATGTTAGTTAACCTTGGCTCTCACCAACTCCAAAAATAACAATAATTGTATATTATTGGCCTAATAAATTGATTGTATTCTAAGTAAGAATACAATCAATTTATTAGGCCAAGAAAACTAAGTTTTTACTTTTTAGTGCAGTTTTTTAGCAACGATTTTTTGAAGTTTGTTTTTTTTTTTAATATTTTGTTTGTTGCTTTTAAATGAATATTACGTTCTGTGTGTAATTTGTTTATCCAGTACGAATATGGATAGGCCTACCGTTTAAATGGAAAGAGCGAAGAAAGGGAAAAATTCTATCTCAAACTAGGATCTACATCCAATGCAATTTTAAAAGAGACTAGCGAAATACGTAAAAACAGACCTTCAAAAATCAAAAATAGAAAAAAAGTATTAAACAGTGAAAACATCGCAATACGTTACCACCGTCTAACATTTTTGTAACTAATTTAAATATCTATAAATTAGGGTTGTGACCGGTGCGTTCGCCATTTTTTCTAGTATATCTGATGAGGATCTGATGTATATCTTCGGAATCCAAGGTCCAAAGTCAAGAAAACTAAAATGGAACCCACTTAAAAATACCCCATTTCCAACAAAATAAGAATTTTTAAAATTGATTTATAAATGACAGAGGTAACAAAACTGAAATCCTGAAGTAAGACTGAAATTCTGAGGTAACAAAAATAGAAAAAAAAATGTCGAATTGAGACTTTCGTCGGTTCATAAATACAGATTGTATCATGTTGTAACTCTCTAGAGAATAGAAAAATAAAAACAATGGCAATACTTGTCATAAAGACTTTAATTGACAACAGTCTACTTGACTGTTTCGTCGAAAAATAACCCATCGGTGAATTTATGTGAGAGGATGTAAAATTTTTAATTTTTTTGAACAATCAATTTTGTGAGAATTCCAGACACAAAATGTTGCATATTAAAGCCACCTGTGCATATCGCGTTTTTAAATAAGGAAATATCGACGCGTTAAAAAGTTCTGATCAAAAATATTCTATGAATTTGTTTTTTCATCCCCTTGTAGCAATATTTTACGGTTACAAAAACTGGCACAAACTGTCATTTTGTTAGTGCAAGTTGTCCCGTCAAATTTAATTATTCTAAATTCTTCCACTGCGGAGAAAATAAATAAAAGCAATTATTTTACATTATTTTAACTTGGAGGGGAAGGGGTTCTGGAAAAAAATATATGAAAGCCCCTTAATTTTCGCTGAAAATTCACCTATTAAAATCTGCCGCACAATTTTGAAACACTCTGTATATATTACTATACAATTTTTCCTATGATCTATGAATCGAGAATGTCACCAAATCACTTTTACCTCGAAACCTACGCAATGTATTCCAGAATACTTTCTGATTTTTTGAATTGCTTAGACTATCAATGATAACCTTTATATGAGCAAGGTTTTTAGATTTTATAAGTAACCCAAGATTAAAATGAATTTTCTATAAAGTGAAAAATGTATTTCTGAAGGACATAGAAAAAATATTGGCTTTCATATAAACTTCTTTCTTTTTTATACATTCGAGTATATATATTTATTCCTTCTTTTATACATTCCTTTTTATACATAAGAGTTTTATACACTCAGAATAGTACCATGTGTTTCCTCGGCTGTTTTTGCAAGTTTCTGTAGGGAAATTCGTAAATGACTAAGCTAAAATTGTTATGGCTCTTTTGGTAAAGGCCATACCATCAATGTTGGCGTGCACGTGATCAATACTGCACGAGGCAGTCATGCGAATTACTTTTTGGTTCGTTATATTTGCATAGATTATAGAGAAACCTCTATTTAGCGAAATGTCACTGGATAATATATTATATGGCCTTGAACTGATTCGCTTCAGAAAATTTCGTTGATCACGTGCACGCAAACATTGATGGTATGGACTTTTTACTCTCTACCATAATAATAATATCTCTACCCCTCATTCTAATAGCACGGGTTAGCCTAAAAGCTTCCTAGAAGTGATAATAATAATATGCATATATGACATATACTAAGTTAGATATTTATCATTGCAATCCAATGTACAACATACTGTATGTTGCCAACCCTTGGAGTCACTGAAACCGTTACCGGAACAGCAGGATAATTAAATTTTAGGCCAACAGGGAAGTGACAGGGAAGAGGACAAATATTCAATAATTTAATTTCAATGCCCTTAAGTTGTTTAGAGAATCAAGCCATTAACATCATTATACCAGCAGTAGCATGGCTAATTGAACACAATTATAGATTTAAAACTATTAGGCATATTATGTCCGATACAACCACAGCCACAGCTAATATGAATGTATAAGTGTTAATAGATAAATTTAAATGTTTGGAAAATCTGCTTTCCGCAACACATTAACCGTGACCACGGTCACGGTCATCCTGAACTTGCTGCTGAACAAAAGATCGTTGTTCCCCATTTCGTGTGTACATGTGTTAGTTGTAGTCGTAGACTAGTACACTTGTAGGTACAGACAATAAGACGTTTATCGTTGCGATTTTTATTTAGTGCTAATAAATCATTATTGTTTTGTTCGTCTGTCGACCTGATGTAATGCCATGGCCCTCCACGAGTCTACGATATATCTCATGATAGTTTTATGATGATGATCGAACGACTGTTTAGGTTTTCGTTGATTATAACACTATTGGAAATACCTACCACTATTTTTCCGAATATTAATCACAAGATAATTATGTAATTATTATTATTAAGAAATATGTAACTTGACAGCGTCGTTTGTCAAGTTGCCTCGCAAATTACGGTGTTTAAGGACAACAGCTTTATTACTATTCGTAAAAATATATACAGGGTGAGTTAGGAATCCAGCTGTATCGATTGATGTATTTGTTGTCATTAGAGATATAGAGTTGGTTAAATGGACTTACGGCATAACTATGGTGACACATTGTTAACTTTACAAGTTGCTATTTTCTATTGCCACTTAAAAACAGTTGTAACCCGAGACATTTTAATATGGAGAGACCAAACGGTTCATTCATAAAACGATAGAAGAGCCGATCTATTATTGTTCTATAAAGTGAAATGAGTGCGAGAGAGAAAATGGAAGACAGCTGCTGCGGCGGCGACCATACTAACACTAGGTAAGCTGTGACTTTAAGGTGCACTTTAATTTTTTTGGGAGACTTGACTTTTTGGGAGGTCGTAAAAGCTTTAAATATTCTCCTACCTTTCTAGAAAATGTGATCTAGTTTTTATTTCCAAGTGGATTATGCACCATTAACATAATTAGGTAAACAATAAAAGTGTTTACTAGATGTAGAGGTATTTTAATAGCTGTAAAGGTCAGTACCTAACTCATTATAACGAACAGATTGAAATTATAAATATATCACTTCACTGACTTCCAATTTGAGGAAACGTGGTTATGTTATTATAATCAAGTTTTTTTCTTACAACATTCAAGCAATGTTCACTAGCGATTTCCTACAAATGCATACCCCCCACCCCTATGGTAAGGTTCTTTAATATTTCCTTATTTTTTTCATCTTGGTGTTTTCCCCGTAATTGGGAATTTCTGTTTTTGTCATATAGGAAATGGTGTTTTTCTTTAGTTTCAATCATCTCGTTATTTAAATTAGTTTAACAATCTGATTATTGCTTTTTGCTTACGGAGTGGGTACTTATTATATGTTGTACGTGTTACGTGTTATATACACCTAGTTCCAGAAAATGTTGAATATGTTGCTGTATATATTTTGTTAATATCTCCCAGAAAAATATCCATCCTCACGATCGGCACGATCCTCGGTCACGGCGTACGTCAGCTGTGTTGAGATTTTTGCGCTCTCTCAAGACAACATTTGCAAACTCCTATGTTTCAACAATGATATTAGCAATAACAATAACAATAAGACGTAAATGTGACCGTTAAAATGTAAGACTACCACTTGCGGATGTCGTGTACTACGAATATCATCCACTAAAGCCACCAATCTTGCATTCTATTCGGGCGTAATAGGGATTTTTATTTCAAATACAAAATTACGTTTTGATGACAATCACAATGTCAACAAAATGTTATTAGGTATTAAATATGGTTGCTTGGGATGCGCCTGTTTATTCTTAAAGTTCAAAGTCTTCTTGAGTTTAATGAGCAGGGGTTGTAGTCAAGATAGGTATGAGTTGCATGTTGAAAATTTTAGTTAATGGTATTAGTTTCTTCTTGTAAAAAGAAAACTAGTGTTACTCGTCCCTGTCTTTTATAATGATTTTGGAGATTTTAGACATTTCTTCTGTTATGATGTCCCATGTCTTGGTATCTACATGTTTTTTTGATTTTAGGTTCATTAATACAATCTAATCAAAAATTACTGTCGCTATAATTTGTTAGAACCACTGTTTCGTAGTAAATTGAAAAAAATCAGTTTAATGCATATTAAGTGAATGTAAATTGTCCATATTCGAATTAGACAAATTTGCCAATTTTTTCTGCCAAATTCATTCTAAATTCTGAAGGAGATAATGATGCCAAATGTATGTAAAGAGATGAAGAAGGCTACATAAAAAAATGGAAAAAAACAATAAACACAAAAGAATACCTAAAGAGTCAGTAATATTGCGGGAGGTTGTAAAGTACTAACTTGAGGAGCAATATAGATGGAGACAGTACCTAGTCTAAACAATTGACGATCATGAATGATAACGAAACATGAACGACCAATTAAAAGCATGGAAAAATCGTTTTTAATGCATATCTCGGCGGCTTTTGACATTGAAAAAAAGTTGCGAAAATAAGGAGTATCAAATTGATTTTTCATGGGGGAGGGTGAAGTTGGAGGCTCAATTTTTTTTCGGAGAGATATGATGAAGGAATTTACGATGATGAATTTATAATGAAGGAATTACGAGGTCGCAGGCTGTGGGTGGTGGGATCATTAGAAGAGAGGGGAGAGGGGAAAAGGAAAAATTTTAAAAAGCCCATAACCTCTGAATATTGACCGAAAAGCCAAACGGCGTTGTGTTCGCTTGGTTGGTCTTTAATCGACATCAAAAAGGGAGGTTTTGAATTCGATTCGATTCGATATTTTTTATGTATGTCTATCCATTACTCTGGAGCGGCTTGAGCAAATCGGATGATATTTGCTGGATACTATAGGGTATCAGCGGGGGGTAGTCCCATTGAAATTTTAAGAGCAGAATCGAAACAGTATCTCCCGAATTTTGGGATCATATATCACGATTTTTTTGTCAAAATAATTATTCAATATGAAGGCTCCAAGATGACAATCGAATTTGGTCATTTAATCGATGTATGTAAGTATGCAGCCGGAAAGTATGCTATTTCCGGCTGCATACTTTGTTTTTTGCACATTTTATAATACTATTTTATAATATATTACTAGTTGAATGTGATGAATTCTTTTTTGTTTGATTAATTTTGTTTGATTTTTTCCCATTTAGTTGTTGACACTTATTTACCTTACAAAATATCATTTGGTTGCACCATTTTCTCTAGCCGAGTATTATCTAGATCTTTTTTTTGTAGATACCATTTAGCATTTATATTTAATTACATCAATTCCAAAAGTGCACCATCTACTTTTTTCTTATATTTTTATTTCAGATTTTGGTTAAACATTTTTCTATGATTCCCTTATTATTATTGACCAAAAGTATAGTTTTAACCAAATTGTAATTTTTAAAATATACCATGACAATCAAATAAAATACCATTTTCAGTATTGGGTGTTATTTCTACGTTTAATCAATGAATCTTATTTTATCGTATTCTTCTATAATATTCTGCGATTATACGTCTGAATACATGATGCAAGTACCCAACTGAGGTAATGCAAATTTAAGAACGTGAGGCCAACTGGATCATGGGAAAAATGCCGATGAAAAACTCATCTCATCCTAGAAACCCATTTTTGCAAATTATTTTGCGACGCGATGCCGCCAGCCGGGGCTTTTACTTGGGTTTTTCTAAAAGCAAGCAGCGTCACATTAAGGTCAACATTTAAGATGCGAAGAAGTGGCCGCCATGTTGTCAGACACAAGCGTAACCAGTCTCTCCTGTGCAGGAATTTCAAGGTCACGGGGGGCGAGGGGGGAACGATCACGTCAGAAACAACTCAAAAACAGCCTCGTGACCGGTTTTAATCACGCGCTAGAAATGTGAGAGGTCTACGAACATATGCTTGTTTGTGTGCCACTGCTTGTGCCACTGGTTGAAATCAATTAAAACGAATTAACAAAGTGCCTTTTAAATTAATACATTATAACATCAATTGCGTGTGTCTAATTGCAATTTTTATTATTAAATAAAGCGGCGGTTTTACGATGTTACACGGAAAAAACGAGAACAGGGTGACCAGACTAATGCTGGTGCGGCGAAATATATTTCGAGGACTAGTAATAACGAGTTTATTTTATCCTGTAATACTATCGATAAACACGATATATCTCATCATTGTCTAGTTAGTCTATACTATGAGAGTCTATACTTATCTATAGAAGCAGTCAAACCTAAATAATGCTTAAGAGCTTTGAGAAACTTTAGATCGTTTAGAACTTTGATCAGTTTCACACTGACCTTAAATCTATGCCCTGCATAACTTATATTTATTAAACGACTGTAATGAAATTATCGAACTGTTTAAAGATTATTTATTTATTTATTTAATAATAAATAAATAAATAAATAATAATAATAATATTTTATTTACTAAGAAGAGATACAAAATTGTACATATGGCAAGTCAAATATACAAAATAAAAAGGTAACTCATCTATAGGATTATTAAAAATTACATATAAGCAATATAAAACCAATAGGCAGGTACCAAACCTATTAGGCAGGTACCTGCAATGGGTGAAGAAGAAGATCGGAAAGCAGGGACAACAGTAGCTTCAGTACTTTCTTCTAGAGAGGGATGTTGATGACTGAAATTTCGTTGTGGTTAAAAAGACATGTGTTTATACGTATTAAATTTGGGTTTAATTTGTCGATTTAATAAATATATCTGAACAATTGTGAAAATAACGCACAGCAAGTGCAATATTTCATAAAAATAAAGAAAGATAAATAAAACTCATACCTCCTGTGTATGAAGAACACTCTAAAGTGGCATGAACAGTTACTTTGATGTCAGGTGTAGTCTCCTGTTCTTCCGAGACAGAACGAATAGGGATAACTGAAATTTTATTTCTGGTTAGTATACACTAATTGTACGCACAAATACAATGAATTTATGTAAATCTTAGTGTAAGTTTAAACATTTTACAAATAGAGTTACTTACTAGTTTTTCTAATTAGGTATACCTTGGAACCTGATTGGCTCAGGGTATGTTTCAAGGTAGTCGCTAGTGAAGTTTACATACCAAATAAACAATTCCTGTGAATTGAACATGAAGTTCCTGAGCAAATGATTCGAGGTGCAACCCATAAGTGTAACCTCGAAACGCCTATTCACCTGTTCTCGAAGAACATCCCCGAAAAATACAAACAAATCCTCCTTTATGAGCCATCACCACCGCACAAATCATATATACGAGAACTCATAAAATAATTAACTCAATAACTCACTATGGTAACAAAAACAGAAAACACTCAAAAAATACAATTTAAACACAAACGGAAGTTAACGAAAATGTCGAAAATATCGCCACACGTTTGTATCAGAAAAGTGAGTTTGACAACTATACTACTTGTTAAACTCATGTGCACTGAAATTTGGTTTTGGAGGAAGACCTTACCTTCGCTTCTATATAATCTTTCTCTTTTAAACATTTTGGCTTCAGCAATATATCATATTCATTAATCAAGTCAAAAATTAGTATCTAAAATGTCATTTACGGAGCTCCACAAGGTTCAATTTTGGCGCCATTACTTTTTGTTATTTATACCTCAGCGTTAAACAAGTTTAACGCTGAGTTAAACAAGTTTAACGCTGAGTTAAACAAGTTAAACAGCGTTAAACAAGTTTAACGCATCATTTTGATTATAATGTTAATGCAGATGATACGAATTTATATTTCTCCTCGAATATACAAAAATTTGTTAATATGGCCAATCACCTTAATGGTTAAATCATTGGTTCAAACTACAAAAACAACCTATAATATAAACCTCCACAAATCATATGTCATTATATTTAGTAAGTTTAAAGTATCCATGCAGGTAGATGGTCAGCCGCTGCCCTATCAAAATACAATAAAATGCTTAGGATTAAATATAGATGCCCAGCTTAGATTCATAAACAACGTAAGTACTGTTATCAGAAAATCTTATTATTATTTGCTAAATATTATATATGCTAATCATCATTATCTTACTCGAATTAGTAAGAATTAGAATCTTACTAGAATTAGTAATTTGTGAGACAATATAGTACTCTCGTTATTTAATTATTGTGACATTGTTTATGGCTCAGTCGTGCACACCTCAATTCGAATAGAGAAAGTACAAAATTCATGTAGATGCTTTATTTTTGGATTGAAATGCAGAGATCATACCCTTTTTTCAATAATATTAAATGGCTAATAATGTTTAGTCATAGAAACCTTCATTAGGCTTGTTTCACCCTGAAACTCCTGGCTACAAATATCCCTAATTATTTATCATGTAAATTACTTCCAAGATCTTTTTTATATATATATATATATATATATATATATATATATATATATATATATATATATATATATATATATATATATATATATATATATATATATATATATATATATATATATATATATATATATATATATATATATATATATATATATATATATATATATATATATATATATATATATATATATATATATATATATATATATATATATATATATATATATATATATATATATATATATATATATATATATATATATATATATATATATATATATATATATATATATATATATATATATATATATATATATATATATATATATATATATATATATATATATATATATATATATATATATATATATATATATATATATATATATATATATATATATATATATATATATATATATATATATATATATATATATATATATATATATATATATATATATATATATATATATATATATATATATATATATATATATATATATATATATATATATATATATATATATATATATATATATATATATATATATATATATATATATATATATATATATATATATATATATATATATATATATATATATATATATATATATATATATATATATATATATATATATATATATATATATATATATATATATATATATATATATATATATATATATATATATATATATATATATATATATATATATATATATATATATATATATATATATATATATATATATATATATATATATATATATATATATATATATATATATATATATATATATATATATATATATATATATATATATATATATATATATATATATATATATATATATATATATATATATATATATATATATATATATATATATATAGGGAGCATTCAGTATCTTGTAGATATTCCCCTTTTAGATAGTCTTTATTCTTAACTACTGAAACAGCTTTCAATTGACCATATTAGTTAGTTAGTTAAAAAATGTTTAAACAAAACATCTAAAGGGTAAAAGATATCGATAAATTCATAAGGACATTTTTTATAGAGAATTTCCTTGTAAATGAAAAAGGATCAGTACAAAATATTGATAGGATGGCTCTATCGAGAGATTTAATCGAGAACATCCGATGATGTATAAAGTGGCCAATATTTTTAATGTAAGACGTCATAGGCCGTCTGCCACAAAATCAAGGAAACAACACGACATGATGTTTTAAGCAAAAACAATTTATTTATTAAAATTAAGAATTTATTAAAATTTGTTCCATGTCACCATAAAATTTCCCACGGGATTTATGTCCCTAGACTATTATTTATTTATCACCTTCCAATTATTATATTTTCACTATTTGTTTGTACTACTATTTTGTTGCTGACATTCTTTGTAGCTGTATTTTCCTGGAAATCATTCCTGCTTACGTAAATATCGTTGTGTCGAAATTTTATTGTTGAATTGTCATTATTAAAGGTTAATTTTGTTTTGTTTATTAAATTGTTGCTATCATATTAAATTATATAGTAACTAGTTTTTAGACAATATACGAATCCTGAGATTGTACTATATTTTATCCAAGGATAAAAATCTTGTTTCAATATATATATGTATATAAATTTAAAACCATATAAACAAAGAACAATGTAGAGGTTTTAATGTGTTGTTGATACCAAAAAGCATTGGCTCCGTTTTTAAACATGAAACTCTCCGAAGCCAAAACATGTCATGTACATTTTTCATAGACACAATAGATTGTTGACATAATTATTCTTATGTTGAGATCGGTTTAAGATGTAGTATTTTCGGAATTTGAACTCATGTATGTAGCCATAACAATGTATAGATGAGATGCCCTAAAAGAATTACTTCAAGAACGTGGTGATGAAGTATATTAAAATATTTTTTGTAATTTTGTCACGTTCACTTTTAGTAGTTAACTATTTGGGTATCCGAAATTTATTGCAGGTATATTTGACGGATAACATTGATTTTAAACAGTAACTACGCCTTCCCTTTTGCATGTGTTTAGATATTCAGGTCGGCATATTACTTTTATTAGTCGATTACATCAATATTGCCACAGCGCATTTATTAGATACTTTGTCGTATATTTACCACAAATATCATGTCGCTTTATTGTTTTGTGAGTTGAACATTGGCAGTTCTGTGACGCTAACCTAGCTCAGCATATCTATTATCTAATTTTCTGGGCGTTAACCTTTTTCGCTTCATTTTCGCTTTTTCGTTTTTCATTGCGTTAAAAGTTTAAGTGATTTTCTTGGTTAAATAACGTATGTAAATTTCGACATAATGGGATAATACAAGGAAATCATTGTACATGTGTTGATATTTTGGATGAATATACACATACCACATTAGTGGGATCATATAACTTTAAGCGTTGAGGTAAGCCATTTTGTTTCTTGAAACCGCGTGTTCATATTTTATTTTGTCTACTTTATGTTCTCTAGAGCCTGCGTTGCGTTGAACTCCCTAGAGTTAATTGGGGGACACAGCGAAGCTATCTTTTCGAGGCCATTTTGCAACTAATAAGTTTTACCAGATATAGAGTCACTTACCATAACTTTTTTTACTTGTAACGAGACTAACTTACCGGTCTGTGTTACAGGGCTTCATTGTCATTCAGCGAGTGTAAGCCACACCACCTTCTTTTAGACCACCTTTCCCACCACGTTTTACACTACTATTGGAACCACATTTCTTTTGGACTACCTTTGGAACCACCTTTGGGACCAGCTTGCTCAAGTCCATCGACCCCTGTACCGGTGTATAGTCACAGGAGAGATCCACCTTACCGGAAGACCTGCATGAAGGTTGCATATCACAGATAAGCCAGTTTTAAGGTTAAGGTTAAGGTTAAGGTTTTAAGGTTTTAAGGTTATTAAGGAGCCCTCATCAAACGTTTGACAAAGTGTCTATAGGTATTCGCCTGGTTACTCTCGCTGGTTAATCAACATATTTGGGTAGGCATTGCCTTACTATTTGTATGTATATTGATTGCGGAAAGGTCATCGTGCACGTTGACACTTATACCGTTTTTCTGTGTAAGCTGTTTATAATGTTTATATACGATGCCGCGTTTCCAGGTAGAATACCACATTTTTCGTAATTTTTTTAATTCTTTTTGTTATGTATCACCATTTTTAAATTTCCAATTGTAAAGTAAACATAGTAGTAAGTATACTGTGTGTATTATTTTTCTTTTCCCCAAACATTACAGAAAGTGCCATAGTGCATTCGATACCCAGGACAATTTGGGGACTATCTGACTTAGTTGCGCATGGTCAGTGGCGTCCACGGGAATTTTATTTTTATTTTTATTAAGAGCTGTGCGAGCTTAGGCAAATATTTTATTGATTATAAACATTAATAAAGTAATAGGTAAACTTCCCCGGTATTTCCCGATTACTTTGAAATAACTGACCATTATATACAATTTTGTTTATATTTTGAGATATTTTAACTATGCGAATAATATAATTGTTGAAATCTATTTTTAAACAATAAAAGCAGTATCTCCGTACAATCATGGAGAACTAGTATTTCCTCTAGTAGCTATATACCATATTTGCTGAACTCGTATGAGCTTCTAATTGTTCTATGATTAATCAATTTATAATAAATAATAAACATATATATTTTAATATCTTCTGTCTATAGACAACCATTACCTTCAAGAACTTCAGTTGAAGAGACTATTTATCCACAAAAAAAATTATGGCATCTCTGAAGAGCAAAAAGAGAATATTTGCGAGGATTAACAGATATTTTTCTTAGAATTCAATTAGGCTACCGGGAATCCTACTGCGAAGTATCGGGACAAAGGAGAATGTTCATAGAGCTTTTCTCGCACTTCACAGAACAGCTAGAGCTGATTATATGGTTAAAAAAACACGAGTTCAATTATATTGTGAGAATAGACATAGAAACCATGACTGTTAATTTTTGTTGCGAAATCATCATTCTAATAATATATAACGTCTATAATTCAATAATATTTAATAATAAAGAAATATATAAAACCCAATTTATTTTTTAGTAAAAGCACTCACTTGTACCTACTTAAATTGCTTCTCATAATATTTCGCGAAGGTTACTGATTTGCAAAAGTTTACAACTTATTTTTTCTATTATTAGAGTTCCAGAAACTGCCAGAAAGTATAAATCTGTAATTTCACATAGAATGAACTTTATAGTGTCTTGTCACGGAATTAAAAAAAAACTTAACTTAGTCATTGATTTACGATATAAATCGCATGTCGCATTCGAATCGGCTGAAGGATAGGGATCGGGCAAACTGTTAGAACCATTAATTTGTGCTAGTAACGAAATTGATGGCTTTATTTATCCATAAATTAAACCTGTGGACTTACAATAACATAAAATATAAGCAGTTGGTAGAAGTCACGAGAAGGTCTCGTCTGAGACTTCTAGGGTGAGTGGTTGGTAGCGCCAAATCTTCAAGGTATAGTAAAAGATTTAATTCGTCACTCCAGGAGCCTCATGTACGGATGAATCCGCATTGTTCTTAAAAGGACTAGCTTCATTTGAGTTTGAGGATCTTCCACTCCTTTGCTTCATCTGATGGAGATGTATATTCCCCTTTTTCTGTTGTCAAAGTTGTTCTGGGTGAATTTGGGAATTCCTGAGAATCTCTTTGGAGATTTTGGGCCGAGAAGTTCATTCCTAGCGGCACAATGAAAATATTTATGTAATTAACACGTGAAGTTGCTACGTAACCGTAGCTACCAAATCTTATTTCTTGGTATAATTCGATACAGTATTAGAATGGGTATTAGGCATCTGAGTAGCTACTGCCTGTAAATTTACATGTAGAAGAGACCCAGAAATGAAATCATTTTCGGTTAATGTCCATAATTTTACATGATTTAAAAAAAAATAATGCGATACGAACAA
>CAXKVY010000377.1:127500-241295 GCA_964058915.1 Tetropium fuscum
TCGACACTTTTTGCAATCCGACTACTACGAAAAAACTCTTTTTGGAGAGTGGTTTAGCTTCCGAAATATAGTACGATTAGTCAGAAAAATGGTCAACCATTACCCAAAAGTAGTTAATCTCAAACGGGTAATTGTACCATGGAACAAAAAAAGTGGCAAAAAAATCATACGATGGAATACTGAAACCGTGTTACTGATTTGTATGTTTTTCCTTTGTTAACTAACTACTGATATACTAAATTAGTTAATAATTAATAAATTAGTTAATGAGTATTTTTTTATTTAATTTTTTTTTCATTTTGTTTTTATTTTTTCCTTTTTTATTTTGTTTCCTTTTGTTTATATTTCTTAATTGGATTTTTAAACAGGGACTCATTGCGTCTAGCGGTCTATCAAGATTTCGCACAATCACAGGAAAGACCACGCATCTAATAGGTTAACATAACATGAGGATAAACACTGGAAGTTCCAACTAATATAATCTACATACTATTACCAATATCTAACATTAAAAAGCAAAAACGAAAAAAAAGAAAAGCAAAGGAATGTTCAATTTGGTATAAACAATTTGCTTAAATAACATTCGTGCAACTTTTATAAAATTATATATATATATATATATATATATATATATATATATATATATATATATATATATATATATATATATATATATATATATATATATATATATATATATATATATATATATATATATATATATATATATATATATATATAATTATTATCACATTAATGTTGCCGTTTTGAAAGGTCAGAAGATTTTCTAAATTAGTAGAGATATTTTCACATATGAGGGATTTAATAAAATGTTGTCTTTCTACGTCATAATCGGAGCAATTAAATATTAGATGATTTGGATCAGCGATAGAGTCGCTTATTGTTACATTTACATATATATATATATATATATATATATATATATATATATATATATATATATATATATATATATATATATATATATATATATATATATATATATATATATATATATCTGATCTTGTGTGAATTTTTAGCCTTTTTTACTATTGGTTTATGACAATCGAAACACACGCTTAGGATGAACAAAACAATATCCCCAAGCAATTAAAATAGGTTCCGCGTTATTTTTTAAACTTATTGAATGCTTTAACCACCGGATTTTACCAGATATTACTAGATTCCAGAAAATTATGCAAATAAATTTTTAGAAATCTATAAAGAGGAACATAATATATGTTACATGTTACTTATCCACCCTAAGAATATCCAGTTCATGATTTTTTTCACGTATTGCCATTAGAACGTTCCTGTAAGTTTTCTAAATTTTTCGTATCAAGTTCATCGATCGCCTGCGCGGTATTTCTAGAGGATATAATTCGAAACAAGATTTACCCATTTATTTTATAATATTAATTAAAGGAAAATCATAACATGATCATTAACTTATGGAAAACATACGCCATTAACTCGCATCTGTCGCTGCTTCCACTGGTAACTCATTACAAAAGGCATTTTATTGCTTTCACGATCTGTACGATTGTATACGTATGGCAAAATCAAATTGAATAAAACATCACAATACTTAATATAGATTATACTATATATTAGGTATATTAAGCCTATTTATAAGATCTATAAATATGCTTCAATTTAAAAACTTTTTTATTAGTTAATAATTATTATCCTTTATTATTATGTGGCAGCTGCGTTTAGATATCTCAAAGCATAAATAATTCAGTAACAATTTCTGGTTTTAAAACTGCTTCAACATTAGTCAGCACATGCTACGATAAATTGTATTGTGTGTTGCATATGTTGATATAAAATTAACAATCAGACAGCATATATATATATATATATATATATATATATATATATATATATATATATATATATATATATATATTTATATATATATATATATATATATATATATATATATATATATATATATATATATATATATATATATACTATATATAGTATATATATATATTAGTTTTGAAATTCTTTGCTATTCATATTTATTTTGTGAAAAGTAATCTTGGGTTTGTAGCATTTCATTACATAGAAATAAGCAAATAGACGAATTCTATTTGCTTATTTCTATGTAATGAAATGCTACAAACCCAAGATTACTTTTCACAAAATATATATATATATATATATATATATATATATATATATATATATATATATATATATATATATATATATATATATATTTTGTTTTCAATAGGTTTAACAAGATTTTATGCATTTTAAAGTTTAATATCTTCTGGATAACTGTATGCCTAATGCTTTTATATATAATATGTTCAAATAGAACAAATATAAATAGTAGAATAGGTTTGTATATTCTATGAATTTGAGTTCCGTCAAAAACTGATGTCATAAAACGTCACTGCAAGTGTTGAAGTATTAATATTTTAAATCCAAGTATAAATGATCAATGAAACAGGTCGTACACGGCTCTGAGGATCCTCAATGAAGGTGAAAGAACTTGTACAACTTCTAAGTGGTTCGTTTCCGTGTGTATGTCCAGATATAGCACTGGTAAGTGAATCTTCCTTATTATTCGTCTATTTGCTTATTTCACTATGTAATGAAATGCTACAAACCCAAGATTACTTTTCACAAAACAAATACGAACCACCCCCATCCTTTGACGATGCGCCATTTTTTCATTCTCATATATGTCTGTTACAGACAATATATTTGAATGATGATTTAAATGGTGTATGTACAGAAATCTGGTTATTGGCACTAAATGGTGCATGCGCTGGTGATAGTGCCAACAGTAGACATTTAGACATGACCCTGCAATACATTATTATAGTTTAATAAAAATATATATATATATATATATATATATATATATATATATATATATATATATATATATATATATATATATATATATATATATATATATATATATATATATATAATTTAAAGGAAACCCGAACTAAAAAGGAAATGTAAATGAAAAAAAATGTAAATGAAAAAATAAATTTTTACAGTTTTTTAATAAATAATAAAATAAAAAAACTGCAATTTTTGCCTATGTCAAATATGTCATAAATAAAATACTCTTTTGAAAAAGGCCCAAAAAAGGGACCGAAACGTCTAGTAATGTAATCAGTCGTTTTATTGCTACCATCCCAAGATAAACCCTCTAAAAATAAATAAATATAGCAAAGAAATTAGAAGCTAAATAGACGAAAACTTCACATTATAGACAAGAATTAAATAAACTGAGAATTTAAACGTTCTAAGATATGCAATGTGTAAGATCGACTAAATATATTTTATAATTACGGCTACTCATGTTTTTTCGCCATCATCAGTCAGTGCATCGGTAAAAAGCTAAACAAACATAAGAACTAATGAGTCTAATGATCTAATAAGTCCACAGTTCGATCGTTTACAATCATATTATAGTGACATAAGCGTTAGTACAATTAAAGATAAAACTATAAAACCAGCTATCTACGAGACATCATATATACTAATATACACCTAATTGTAAGTTGCCTATGTTCAACGACGGTCGGCTTAATTTATTATATATTTATATTTACATATAACAAAGTACATTTAGTTTACTGCGATAGCTACAGCAACACAGCAACTAGTTTGCTTATGACATTTGAAGGAGAGAGAGAAAAGTCCAAGAGAAAGTTAATGAACATTAATTACGAAACATACACGCATCGGGAACCTACATCTTCGAGGAATTATTCTGAAGTAAAGTTTTACTAAAAATGTTATGGTTAATATCATTGTGCTTGGTTATCTATGTGATATATGTAAAGTTTGTTAAACCCGGTTTTTACTGGCAGTATAAAGGTGTTTTCCACGTGAAACCATGGGGACGATTTGTCAAAGTATTTTTGTCTCGTCATTCGTTCTTCGAGAGTGTTATTTCTGCCTATTATGAATTTCCAAAAAGGAGGTAAGCCATTTAAACTAAATGTGACAACACTGTATCTAAGCAAATTTTGTTCAAAAAATTCAAAATATTGTGAATGTGTAAATGGATTAAACTTTTGTTATTCGTTTAGTCAATTCAGAGAGGAGAAAACGCTGCTTTCAAACGAGACGAGAAATATTCATATAATTCCGGAAGTGATTTTGTTGCTTGCTGCTGCTGCTGCTGTGACTATGTGTGCAAGTGCACACATAGTCACAGCAGCAGCAGCAGCAAGCAACAAAATCACTTCCGGAATTATATGAATATTTCTCGTCTCGTTTGAAAGCAGCGTTTTCATATAAAATGTTCAAATGAATTTTCAATAATTTATCTTCAACATTTAACTTCTGTAACTTATCCCCTCATTTCTTTACTGAATTGTGGTTAGAATCTGCCAACCTAAGTCGGTGCAGGTCACACATGCGGCCTGCGAAATAATAACATGCCGGCTCCTCTCTCTCACAAGTCTCTGATTTATGGGCTTAAAATTGCGTAGGAATGAGGGTGAATGGATAGCGGTGTTATAGGAGGGGTATGAGGGGTTAAGGGGTGCAAATAGGAGAAGATTGCATGATTTCCAAGCGAATTGTCCTGGACTAATAGTATGCTGCTCTAAAATTAAGCTAATCACACATGATAATCACATCACATTGCCCTAATATCACTTGAGGGATGACCTCTCTCAATATTTTGCCTCGTATACCAAATACCATATTTGAAGATGAGCTTAAATTATTTTAGCTGGTCTTATAAAAATACTTTGGTCTACTAAACCTAAACTTGCATTGTTACTCTCTATATTTTCTTTTAGATATTATGGTTCTTACCAATTTCTCCAACCCTCCCTTTTTGTTAGAGACCTGGACTTGATAAAACGAATAACTGTAAAGGATTTCGACTATTTTCCTGACCACATGAGTCTAGTTAACGAGAAGGTCGACCCAGTGCTGGGCCTGAACTTGTTTTCCCTGAAAGGAGAACGATGGAAGGATATGAGATCAACTCTATCGCCTGCATTTACCAGCTCCAAAATGAAGTCTATGTACGTATTGATACAGGGTAAGCAGATAATTTATTTGTATCTTCATCACATATTTTTATAATAATCTTTGTTTTTAGATTCAGCTGAGAACTTTGCAGATTATTTTTTCCAAAAAGGTAATGACACCATAGAGCTAGAAATGAAGGAGGTATTCTCTAGGTTTACCAATGATGTCATAGCCAATTGCGCCTTTGGTATAAAGTGTGATTCCTTAAAAGAGGAAACCAATCAGTTTTTTACTATGGGGTCGGTTCTTACTGCACCTAGAGGATTAAACGTGTTAAGAGGGATTTGTGCCAGCTTATTCCCAATGCTTTTCGAGGTGTGTATCATTTCGCAATGTTTACAGCATAATCTAGAGCAATTCTTAAATGAATTTCCTCAGTTTTTCAGAATTCCATCATTTCCAACCCACATAGTAGATTTTTTCAGAAAGATCATCACAGAAACGATAGAGTTCCGGGAAAAAAGAAATGTAATTCGCCCTGACATGATCCATCTTTTAATGGAGGCCAGAAAGGGTCGTCTAAAACACGAGATAGATATGCCTACTGAAGCAGATACCGGGTTTGCTACTGTCGAAGAATCATCCGTAGGAAAATCCATCAGCAAGATGGAGCTCACTGATGATCTTATAACTGCCCAAGCTTTGGTATTTTTCTTTGCTGGATTTGATACCACATCTACAGTACTCTCATTTTTATCTTACGAAATGGCTTTAAACCCCATTATTCAAACTAAGCTACAAAATGAAATAGACGAGGCTATAAAGAATGGTAAAGTATCTTACGAAAAAATATTGAGTATGAAGTACTTAGACCAAGTAATATCAGAAACCCTACGGATGTACCCTCCTGGATATGTTCTGACCAGGATATGTGCTAAAGACTATGAAATTAAAGCTCAAAAAGATGACGAGAGAGATTTAATTTTGGAGAAAGGTTGCTTGATATCAATCCCAGTAGGTGGGATCCACAGAGACTCGCAATATTACCCTGAACCAGACAGATTTGATCCTGATAGGTTTAATGATGAAAACAAAGGAAGTATTTTACCTTGTTCATACATGCCCTTTGGGAGTGGTCCTAGGAATTGTATAGGTTGGTAATGAGCATTTTAGGGCAGTAAGTTTGATCGGGTAATCATACATACCTTTTAGGTTCAAGATTTGCTCTTTTGGAAGCTAAAGCTTTAGTGGTGAGTTTATTCCAAAGATTTGATGTTGTGCCTGTCGCAAAAACGACCATACCCATAGAGTTTGCAAAGACTTTTAATATATCGGTAAGGAATGGTATGTGGTTGGGCTTTAAGAGGAGAAAAGTCGGTCGTCATCTGTGATTGAATACATTTTAGATGTTTTATCTTTGTATTACAAGTTGTTAGCATTATGTTATCTGCATTATTCATAAATGGTATCTGGTTATGTATTGTTGTCACACTATGTAATTAAAATAATTTTAAAAGGAAAGGTTTCTTGATATCAATCCCAGTGATGGGATCCAACATAGACCCGCAGTCTTACTCTGAAATAGGTTTGATCTCGATTCAATGATACAGTCACCATACAGTCTGTAAAGTACCCATACAGTCTGCAAAGACTTCCTGGGATGCTAAATTGGTAAAGTGGCAGAGGACACATCCTGGGTTAAAAATTCCCAAGAAACTGTTTTCTCAGTTAATGGATTAAGTGTGGCAAGCTATGGTTTTAAAAAGGGAGGTATTTCGCCATTTGATGATAGTCATGTCAGAGGAGCATTGCTGAAGCTCTTAAAAGGTGGAAAAAGATACTGAGTACTGATAATGAGCAATCTCCTCTAGATTCAGGTGAAATAAATCCTCCCAACCAAATCGAAATCAACAGTATCCAAATAGATCTTCCCACCACGTTGATCCTAACCATGCATCGAGGAATATTAATGATGAAACCTCAATAAGTATTTCCAAGATAGTTACAGCTGGAACATCTGGAGAGCCTTCCACAAGTAATCAAAGAGAGACACTATGGGCTCCTTTGAGGCACTTTTGTTGACAACTATAAAATGTGCCACAAATGCACACCAGATGATTAAAAAATCAAGAAGAGGTATGCCCAGGTGTGGAAGTGGTCACAAACAAAGATGTGTTGCAGCGCCTAAAAGAAAAGGATGACTTACTAAAGAAAACAAAAAACAAAGAAAAAAACGCGCATAATCATCGATGAAAATGACGATGAACTATTAATTGAAAGTGAAGACGAACTGAACATGGATACATTTTTTTATGGTTGTGGTGGTTTAGAAGTTTTCTATAGGTTGATTTGCCCAATAAAGATATTTTCACGCCATTTTTATTTTATTTAACAAAAAGTTAGTTACTTACACGTAAAATTATCAGGTCAGAGATTAGAGAGAAATTATCAGGCCAGAAGTTAGCATATAATAATTAGGCAGATATTATGTTATATCATGTAATTAAAAGAAAAAAAACTACATAATATGGTATTTGTTGATTTTTTATAGATAATATAAATGTGATATATTTCTCCATTGTTTGATACGCCCTGTATATCACATCCTGCTCTAGACCAAATAGTGACTATGTTCTAAATATAAGTTGAAACTGTGAATCATTAACAGCGAGCCAAGGCCGATCGCAATCATTATTTATTCACGTAATACGTAATACCACTACCGCAACACATAACCAACATCTCAACATGTTTTCCACCAAAACCTTTACTCCAGCGTATTAAAAATTAAGATGCGTTTGATCTGAACAATCTGTGGTATAATAAGTGTTATAGCCGGGATAAACCTTAAATTTTAAATAAAAAGGTGTAGTAAAAACTATGTGGCTGGAGGTTTTGTTTGCGTTTATCGTCGGTTACTTAATTTATTTCTTCTGCTTCAAACCGTACAACTACTGGAAGAATCGCGGTATTGTTTACGAAGTGCCTTTGCCATTGGTGGGGAATTTTAAGGATGCAGTGCTGAGGAAGACGAGTATTTCCGATGTCTACGATTTCCTTTATAAAAAATATTCCGATAAAAGGTACCTACATGTCCATTGAAATGTTGTTACATTGGCCTTGCGTTTTGGATACGACAAGATTTTATTTTTTTATATGTAGGATGTCAGTGTGAGTATAAAAAGCACCCCCATTTGGCCGCTGTCCTGAAAAAGGAGGTGTAAATAGTGTTTTTTGCAATATCTTGCAATATCAATATACCACAAAAAACTTCAAGGACTTTGATCATTCAATCTTGGTCTAGATACTTCTTATCGTAAAATTGGATATGAAAAAGATATAATTACAAATATATTAAAATATTCAAGAAACATCATATTTTATGTTTCTTGGAGATCATTTTATTATGAACAATTTTCTTCCTATATAACTTGTTTTCTTACATAGTCTGGATATGTTAAATACGTATCCAGACAGTTTCGCAAATTGTTTCTCCTCTGTAACTTTTCTCCATAGAGAATTTACTCCCATGAAATTAAATTAAACAATTAAAATGTCAAATGAGCCGCAAAACAACAGATGTTAATAAAAGTGAAAGTCGGAATAAATCTACTAACTACTAATCTACGAACTAACCTAGCACTATATAACATATCACATACAGGGTGGGCAAACCAAAATTTGACATGGGTATTATGGTTTATAATAGCGTAAATCTAAAGAAACTCTGGGACAGGTCAATTTTATTTTGAAGAAGGTGAACTGTTTTTCAGTGCTACAACATCGTCACTTAAATCCTCTTATATTCTCTAAGTAGTAGTATGCAGTTTTTGCATGATAAACATTTATTTACGAAAAATAACTGAGTAATCTAGCTACATTACTTGCAACGCCCTCTTTGTCGGAGGCCTACTTAAAATATTTTGTATCACAGTTTATTATACCAAAAATATTATTTAGGTTTAACATTTTCGGCTTCTTTCAGTTTTTCTAAATTCAATTTTCTGTGGGCATTTCTGTGGGGATTTGGCGACATTCGTTTGTGATTGGTTGGCGTAATTCTTCCAGTGAAGCAGGTGGTAGAATAAACTCTTCTCTTCAAGTAATACCCACAGACAAATGTCTATTGGAGAATGATCTGACGATCCTGGGGGCCATTGTATGGAACCCGTCCTCCGAATCCAGTTGTTCTAAATACTGATGAACATACATAATAATTTACCATGCCATGAACATGCCAAATAATTTTGATCATTATCGACAATGTCATGTTAACATTGTGTACCGTTTACAAAAACACTCATCATTAAAACTCGCTAGCGCTCGTTCCGTAGAAATCTGCTCGTTACACAAAATAGTACTTTTCCCTACTGGTTACATAAATAGCTATTCTCACACTGTGTTTAGATGAATTATGTGATGTCGGTGCAAACCTCCTTGGGTTATCAGCCTCAGATTATATAAGCCATATATTAAATGTAGCCTTATTATATTTTTAATTAATAACCATATTTTTAGGTACGTCGGAATATACATCTTTAGAAAACCCGCCTTACTGATAAGAGATATATGTTTAGTGAACAAAATATGTGTGGAAGGCTTCGAAAATTTTTCCGATAGAGTTCAGCTTGTCGACAAAGATTTAGACACTTTGGTCGGGAAGATCCTGGTAAATCTTAGAGGTAGACATTAAAAACAAAACATACATTACACATAATCATATGTGACTAATCTTTTTGTAGGCAAATCCTGGAAAGAAATGAGATCAACTCTCTCTCCTGCGTTTGCCCCCATAGAAATGTCTAAGAACTACGATCTCATTGCTAAATGTGCCAACAATTTCACTAATAATTTCGTCGAAGACAACAGAAACTTTATAGAAATCCAACTAAAAGATATTTTCTCAAGATTTGAAAGTGATGTTATATCATCAGTTTGTTTTGGAATGGAAAACAACTCTTTAGTGAATACAGAGAACGAATTTTTCCAAATGTACAAAGAGATTAAGAGATTTGGTGCATTGGAGAAACTGAAATTGTCTTTCACGCAGTTATGTCCAGGTTTATCTAAAGTAAGTGTTGGCAATAGATGTAGATGCATGTAAAAAGGTCCCAAATTAATACCTTGAGGTAGTTATTCATATCATATTTAGTGAACTATGATTAAGAGCGTTTAGATTAATCATATTTTAGTTACTGCGAATCAAAGTCTTTCCAACATCCACAACAGACGTATTTAAGAAAATACTTAAAGAAGCAATTGAAAAACGGGAAGCGGATGGCATTGTTCGAAATGATTTTATCCATTACTTAATTGGGGTAAGGAATGGGGCTTTAAAGAAAAATACAGACTTGGAAGAAGAACTACATGCACTTGGCGAGGCAGGTATCGATAAATTAAAGGTGACGCAATACAAACAGTGGACTGTAGATGAAATAGCTATTCAGGCGTTGATATTTTTGATTTCGCGTTAGTATTTCTATTAACTGTAAAACTGCGGATACAGTTACTGTTTTCAATTGTTTTAGATGTGGGGGTAGAAGCTATTTTGGCCTTGAGTAGTTGCATGGCTTATGAGCTGGTCTTAAACCCACACATCCAGGTAAAAGTTCAAGATGAAATAGACGACGTGTTACAAGTTTCAGGTAGCGCGACCGTATCATACGAAAGCGTTGCAAAAATGAAGTTTCTGGACTGTGTGGTTGCAGGTGAATATTATTTAACCCAGTGAAATTTTGGTTTTGCCGTAACAAATTTTGTTTCTCAACGGTTTTATATCTTTTTCATGGTGCTAAATCTTAGCCTTGTATGAGGCCGTCTTTACAGCGAATAACGCAACAACCTCAAATTTTGGCATTATTTTAAGATTTTCTCTAATATATAGAAAATAATGTGTTTTTCGAAGATGACCACTCTGTACAAAATTATTGTTGAAAACAACATATTTCAAGGGATGAGAGAGATAGACAGGTAGAAGGAGTTGTTTACGCTGTAGGGACCACAAAGGATTTTTCTTAATTTTCCCTTTCATCCCTCCCCCCTAATGAGAAAAATTGAGTGTTATAGACGTTTCTTTAGGAAATTTAATGTTGTACTTTCACGTGGTGTAAGGATTTTTGTCGATAACATCTATATTTTTCGAATTGTATGGGGTAGGAGTAGGTGTATTGACGTTTTCGCAGAAACGCCAAAAAGGCGCTCTTTTTCAGCGCGCTCTAGAGCAGATACTGCTCGTCAGAAAATCGTCAGAAAAAGTTGGCTCTATAGTGCATTTTGTATGAAATTTATAAGGTCGTCTTCGAAAAATGCATAATTTTCGAAACATAAGCAAAAAAACATGTTTTTAATGTGTTTCGTTGTAAAGCCGATCTCCTACAAGGCAGCAAACTCGAAATTCTGATTCAGCACCTCGAAAAACATGAGCCGTTGGGAAAAAATATCGATTGACTGGGCTAATTACGCAATCGTGAAAGTTACCTACTAATGGAATCGCGATATATTTTTTTAGAAACGTTACGGAAGTGGCCTCCGGTGTACCAGTTAGATAGGGAGTGCGTGAAACAATTTATCGAACTAGACGCGTCCTTACCAGACGACGAAAAACTTGTGATAGCGGAAGGAACAACTATTGTTGTGCCTGTCATGGCCATTCATAGAGACCCCCATTATTTTCCCCTACCAGACAAGTTCAATCCCGAAAGATTTAACGAAGAGAATTTGGAAGATATTCTACCAAGTTCTTACATTCCATTTGGAAGAGGGCCTCGTGATTGCATAGGTGAGGATTTCTATTAATAGTGGAGTAAATTTCGGTTCAAACATGATCCGTTTTATTTTATCGCTACAGAACCAGGTTAATAATAATATTAATAATATTTTATTCTCCAAGAAACAGATACTAAATTGTACATATGTAAGTCAAATGCACAAAAAAAAACAATTAAATAATAATCTGGTAATATGGTAGAACTACTATAGCAAACAATTGAGGAGCAAGTATGCAAATCCAGATAAATTCATAGAAAGTGATTCCGTATATATGCGTTCCGCACTCTTGACACTGATTGGTAGCAGACTTGAAATCGACCAATCGCATCATCGTAGGTGCGAACTACATATAAGGAATGCCTAGCTAACCGTTGCCAATTTAAGACCGTCAGGAAATATTTTAGTTTCAATTGATTTATTTATCAGATAAACAAAGGGCTGTAAGATGTTGTTCTGTGTATTTTTAATTAATTTAGCTGTTACACCATCATTCCCGCTTGAATTTTTAAGTTTTAAGTTGTGAAATAATCTTATGCACCTCCTCTGCCGCAACGTCTTCTATATTGTTCTTCTTATTCATATCTAATATTTTATTAACTATGCTACGTGTTTCTTTGCTTTTGTTTGCTGAATTATTTATTTTATTGTTCACTGAGAAAAAAAACAATTATGGTAACTGAAAACTCGTTTGTAATAAATGAAAATCTCATTAACTAAAATCTAATATGTTTTATATTACTTTAATATATTATATATATAAAATAAATATCCAATACTTGTATTGAAGAAATACTAAACTAAAGAATATAATAATTATAAAAATTAAAATGGCCGAATTGTTATACTTATACTGAAAGTATATTTAAATAATGTAAAAATGAACCTATACTCAGAATTAAACACTCCAATATAAAATATAGAACAAAGATCTGATCAGTCATCAGTCTATTTCGCTATATAGCAATCCCCGCCAAACAAAACACAATAATCATAACGTATAAAACCATAAAACAGCACTGACCCTCCCTCACGACTCACGAAGCAATACAAAATGAAAAATGAGATGAGAAGCATGGCAGTAGAGTTGCTAACATCGAATGAAAAGTGTGTATTGCAAGCTGTGGGTAAACTGTGGTAACTAGCTCTGTTAGTTGGCAGAAAGTAGATGTTGGAATAAATTATCAGAGCAGTTGCTTTAAAAGCCCAAAGTTATGATAACTCGTACTTTAATAATAACTACCTAAAATCACTGACACATGGTGTTAATTAATGTTTTGTTTAGTTATAAATACACAGTCCAGTAGCAGCAAGTGTGTTCTTTTACGGGAATGATTTTACTTACGCCAATTATCACTATCTCTTACGCTATTTTTTTTAATTCACAGCAAATAGAAAAGTAGTTCTCACAAATGTTTTTTTTTTCAAATGAGTAGGTCAGTTAGGTCATTTTTCTCAGTGTTATAATAGGTTTCTTTAGTTACGTTTATATTTTTCTTGTAATCTTTTTTCTTCATTATCATATTTTACTTTAATCGGTAAACCGATTATGTTCTTTATTGTATCATTAGCAAAATGGCGACTTACATGATACAATAAACGGAATATATGATACGTCGGAGTCGTAGTTTCGTCTGTTTGGGCGCATGCTGTAAATCTGGTGACTCCGACTAGCGCTATACTTTTTCTATGCTAGCGCGTTATATACTGTTACATGATGAGAATTATTACACTCGAATTATTTCCCATTAAATGTTCATATACGAAAAAAAATATGAATAATGTTCTGTGTACAACTAAAACAACAATAAATGGAAATTGCATATTTTTGTACTGTCAGTATATTTTGAAATGCATTTGGAAATATATTTGGGGGCACCAGACGAGTAAAGCGAAACCTGCGCGCTATCATATCTTCCGTTTATTGTATCATATTCTTTAGAACTATTTTGTTTCGAGAAAGATAAAAAAATAATCAAAAAGATTTCAGAAACTACTATGCCGTAGTTAGAAGATTTCAGGTGAACCCTGACTGGGTCTGACCATCTAAACATTCATTGTTTTCAGGTTCCAAGTTCGCCCTACTGGAAATAAAGCTCCTCTTCTTCTTCCTCTTGTCAAAGTTTGATCTAGTGCCCACGGGAAAAACGGATTTTAGACAAAATGAAATGCATGTGAATAGTGTAATTGATACTTACGTGGGTTTGAAACCAAGAAAAGTCACTAGCCTTTAATAACTTACCAAAGATAATAATGTATTATAATTATAATTATTTTAATAAAAAAATAGGAAATGTCAAGGGAAAATTATTTATTTAGCTAATATTATAATTAATACATGTATTAATAGTGATAAGTATATTTATCAAAAATAAGCAGAAAATGGTAAGTATAGTTTGTAACATAGATATATAAGACATACAAAATGTTCAAAGGATACCCACAATTGCCGCAATGGGAGATCGGGGCAGTATAACTTTTCTTACAGCAGCTAAAATCGTCACTATAAAGGCGCTTGCATTCAACATGTCGGTAATTTGCGACCACAAAATTCCCGAGACACCGATTTTGAGTCGATTCGGACCATTAATGGCAAACATTTTCGCCATCTTGGATACACCATTTGATTAATAATTTAGAGAAAAAAATCAATCAGTCCCTTTAAAAATTATGACACATTAAACATGAGGAAAATTTCGAGTGTGCCAGTTTTTTTGTCCTTCAGGATATTATTATGTCGGTGATTTATAAAAAATGTCCGAACCTTCTGTTTCCAACAATTTAACATGGAATATATGATATAGAGTAATCGACAAAAACCACGATATAGAGGTTGCCACGGTTTCTTCGAAACTTCACAGTAATGCCTACCCATATTTTGTATATACGCTACAAATTGTAAATTATTATAGTTACGTGATTTAAACTGCTTACCAAGCTTGTGAGCGTCCCTATATTGTGATTGATCAGAAAAGATCCTGCAGTTGGATTTTTGTTTTTACGAATATGCTGGAGCTGTCGACTAGCCGCTGCAATCAGCTTGTAGAAAATTTAGTAGAGCGTACGTGAAGATAATGGGCCAAGTTTTATTTAATTGTGACATAATATGATAAAAAAGACGAATTTAAATAAACGTCTATTAAATTTGACTGTGGAAAATGACACATTAAATTTGACTGGAAAATAAAAGGAGTCTTGAGAGGCGGTACGCCGTCGTGCCGTTGCTGTGACCTTGATGTTTGTTTGTTTATATGTGTAAATAAACTACTGTCAGTTGTGTCAGATTACTGAGGTAAATCACTAGTGAGGAAAATATTGTTTACAGAGATCCGTTAGTGAAGAATTAACTCATAATATGTCAACATTGAATAATTTATAGGTATTTGGGAATCTAAGACATCCATTTCAGCAAGAATATGGGTTACATATACAAAAACTAAATGTATATAAAATTTCCTGACAGATAACAATTTTTAATTGACCCCCCACCCACATCTAAAGCGCATCGTATCCCCATAGCAAGCTAAATCCCCAACTATTAAATTGAAAAGTATTCATACTAGATATTATTGCGAATATTCCGGTTGTTTTGGACTACCCGATATACTCATGCAAAATATTGGTTTTAAATCATTTTAGATATGAAGCAAAAGAGATTACATTATCAGATAAATTATCTGTAAACCAACGGATATTGAATATAAAAACTACTTATATTTTCCATATACCATATTGTTCATTTTTGTAATATGTTTTTTGCATTTTTTTTTCATTATGTTCATCAATTTCTGTAGGTTCTATATTCTACCAATAGCTACCACGCTCTGATTTTGCTGTCGCTTTTTATAGGAAATTGTTTAATTAGGTATATAGTTACCACATTTTTTATTTATGGGCATGAACATCAATGCATTACCGCTTGTTCTTGAATTTAAAAATTTTAGGAACGTTCGATTTTTGGACATATACTATAATCTTGTTACATATTAGCAACTGCGACCTACGCTTTGAGACGTTTCAGTCCAAACCAAAATCCTCCTTCAGAATTCAACATGAAATTTGCCTTGCAAATCTTCAAAGGGATCTGCGTCTTTGCGACGGGAACAATCTCGAAGTTCAGCAAAATCTGTGCTATGACTGTCTTGGTTTCCATTAAGGCAAACCTAGAACCTATACAATTACGAGGGCCTAACCCAAGGGGGAAATAAGTGTAAGGTTTAATGTTCCCCTTGTTTTCGTGGCTGAACCTCTCCGGATCGAAGCGCTCCGGGTTAGGATAGTAGTCTGGATCACGGTGCAAGGCGAAAACAGGCAGCCATAGAGCATCATTTTCTTTTAGGTGTATCGGCTTTTCATCGGGTAGCACTGGTTCTATTATGTAGTCTTTGGTGCATATTCTGTCGAGTGCTACGAAGTTTGGCCACTTCCTTAGGGTCTCTGCAAAGAAAGAATGGTCAATGGACTTACGAATTAAGTACGACATGGGACATCCAGTGGAAACCTTGAGCCTGCCCGCTACTTGTACTTATGATCGAAGAACGCGAGGACTTAAATACTCGCTGAGTACGCTTATTGGCAAATGCCAGCAATATAAGGGGTGAGGTTTCATATTGACTAATTAAATTAAATCGCTCCTAAATTTGAGATATTTGAGTATTATATTTAGAAATGTCTGGTTTTCGAGTGTTATAAATTATTAATTGCAATAATGCCCCGTGAAGTTTTAAATGCACAAAGTCTAGTACTTGTTCTAACCCAGGTAACATATGGCCGTCATCCAGACGTCTTTTTAGGTACTTATTGGTCGACGGCGTCATATGACCAAAACATGTGGTCCTTTTGATTATAAATTTCATAAAACGTACATAAAACGTACGGATGGTGACGTCATATACACGACAACTTATTCATAAATGGACGTCTTTAAGACGTTTGTGACGTTTCCTCGGATATTAATAACATGACGAATGGAATAAATTGCTAACTAAAATTGAAACTAATATACCGCCAGAAATAATTCATATTCGTATAAAAATCGCACCCTCTTATTTTAATAAGTTAATGTTGTATAGTTTGTAACATCGAAACATGAGACATAAAAACCCGAGCAAGAAAATCATTATATCGATCCCTTCTTACGTGCTACCGTATTTTTAACAGCGTTGTCAAGTATAACCGATTTACAGGAATTTAAGTAAAAAGAAATGATTTTATATACATTGTCCATCACATTATGACATTAACATGTAGTATAACAAAATATTGAACACACTGTATATCTTTCGTCATATCATAGAAAAATGGGATGGTGAATGTGTTGCAGAATAAGAATGTTTCCCATTCAAATATTACGGATCCATTTTACATGTTCATCGGCCGTGTCACATCGGCATTCATTGGATGCCTAAATTTACTAATACCATCGAACGTTTTGTCGTAAAGTGGTAACAACAATAATTCTTGAAATAGAAGTAATACAGTTATTCTTTAATTTAGTGTATTATTTTGATGGGTTTTGTGTTAAAATTTATTAGTTATTAGTATTCTATTAAAACATAACAACTTGTTGAATGAAAGCGCCTTTATAGTGACGATTTTAGCTTGCTGTAAGAAAACTTATACTGCCCCGATCTCCTATTGCGGCAATTGTAGGTATCTTTTGAACATTTTTTGTCTCATATTTCGATGTTACAACCAGTAGATGTACTCGAATATAATGAGTACTTCTAGCAAAGCAGTCCAGTGGCTTCAACAAATTTTTGCAAGTGAATGTATACTAATTACGTTTAATATGATATAATTATTGGTATATAATGTATATATTAGTAGTATATATAACAAATTGTAATGTCAGAACCGGGACGTCAGCTTATGTCGTTTAAGTGTCTTTAGGCTGACATTTCGACGTTAAATTAAGGTACGCCAGACGTCGGTAGATAAAATTTTTTGGTCACCTATAACAGAAATATTACCGGAAATGGACGTCAGTATGACGGCTCTATGTTACCTGGAAAATGTTCTAGAATCTTTTCAAAACAAAAAGGAAACCGAAAGAAAATCATTTTTTTAAAAGAAAATTGAGAATTTCGAGCAGTTTTTAACTGACTTGGAAAGGACGTATTTTCAAGTGGGTCCCATTTTTGTTTTATTGGCATTGGACCTTGGATTCCGAAGATATACCGGGGAATTCACCAGATAGATATATCAGAGAAAATGGCGAGTGCGCCCGTCACAACCCTAATTTATTGATATTGAAATTAATTGAAAAATATGATAGGCACATTGGCGTGGTGCAGGACACGGTTAGGCTTCGCGAAGTATGCTAGCTGTGGGCCCTAGCTCACGGACTGCTGGTTCGCGTTCAACGCGGGTTTGCATTAACGTGTGCCATCGCCTGGGCACGATTTTACGGATCTGCTGGATGCTAATTGCAGTAAAACTTAGTCCGTTTACTCTTATAAGGCCTAGCTAGCGTGTAGGAGGCCTCCACGTACCAAGTAGAGCTCAAGGTCAAAAGTTGCCCAAAATTCTACTAATGTCATAAATATCAATCATTTCATATTAGGTTATGTAGCGGATAGATTTTTACAGCCGTTCATTTACGATCATTTTCTAATACTCATCACATTACAATATTCTATTTCGTAAACATTTGCTGGCACCGACCGACGTCAAAAATAACAATAGTGTTATATTATTGGCCTAATAAATTGATTATGTTCTAAATAAGAATGAATAACGTAATTATTGTTTACTTTTTAGTGCAGTAATTAGAATAGATTTTTTTTCGGTTCTGTTTTTTTGTTAAAAATATTTTATACAGACTGTTTTCTGGCGAAAAGATCGACATTAAGAACTAAGAAAATATTTTTACAAAGTTGACACTTAAAAATGTAGCAAATCGATAAAACATCGAATATTCGTATTTTTCGATTATAGCCTATTCAAAAATATTCCCCACGTAGTGAAGAGAGAATTAAGAAATATTAAATCTTGTGTGCGATATGAACACAATGAAAACTATATTATTACTAACCTGATACAACCATATCCATGTATTTCATTTGTAAAAGTGCCTCGTAGGTTAACTTTCCGTTACATTCCTCAAAATTGGATTGGATTTCTTTCCTCAATCTGTCTTGGATATCTGGACTGACAACTAACTCATAGACTAGAAAGCACATGAGTCCCGAAACAGACTCGAATCCGGCGAAAAAGAAGATTAAAGCTTGAGCTGTAATGTCTTCGTTGCTTAGGTCTCTAGGGACTTTTCCTTTTCCTTTAAAATGAATTTATGTTTGTTTATCCAGACGAATATGATAAAATGTAAAATTACCGCTTTGGAATTCGGGTACAACGGCAAAACCACTATCAGCCACTTCGCTTTCCACCTTCTGTGTTCCTTTTCGAGCTTCCAGTAGTAGCTGTATCATATCTGGTCGTACGATTCCCTTTTCTGTCCTATCTTTTATATTTTCATCGATTATGTTTCTAAAGAAGCGGCTCACTTCATCAGAGAATAGTTGAATTTTACAAACCTGAAGAATTAGCATAACGATAAATATATTTTCATATCATTAATGTATTTACTAATGTGTTTGCATGTAGTAATTAATGTAAATGGATTTGTTTTAAAGGTGAATAATGCACAATCAATAATTAAAATAATCAAATATCAGCTATGAAACATGAAGTGAAATATTTCTTATTTGTCTAGATCGGGAGATGGTAACGGTTGATTGTCTCCGATTTCAACCTGCATGCCTTTTGGAGGAGGTGCTAGCCCGCTGGGATCTTTCTGATCATTTTTTTTTTGTTTTTTCTTATATTAAAATGCTTGCCCTTTCATAAAAGGAAAGTCCTCCGCGGTTGATGAAAATAATGAAAATTTATGTCGTAAAACACATAATTAGTCTCTCTGATATAATCGGGGGTAGTCACTCTGATATAATTGGGGGTAACCATTATATCAGAGAAAAACTCGAAATTTTTGTGCAAGGGTAAAAAAATTGAAAATTCTATTTTAAATCTAACTAAAACTTAAACTTTAAAATCATAAAATGAGTTGAGAAATGTCACTGGTCTAAATTAAAAAAATATTTAAATTTAATACCTAATTAAATAGCCCGCGAAATTGTGAAAATTCAACTAAAACACGAAAACAATGCATTTTTTCATACAACTTCATAGAACAAAATGGGTTTAGACTTTAGACTGATGTTTTCTACAAGAAAAATACCATAGAATTTTGCTTTTATTTTTCCGCTGTATCGGAAAATAAAATACATGACGAAAATCTTGGAATACAACGCCTGAAAAAAAAATCGACTCGCACAGCTTGGGAATCTTACATTACTACTCAGCTACTCCTGACAGTTATGTATCCAGAACACACATCCAGAGCCACATTAAAGTACAACCTACAACAATAAGTTGAAGGACGACTTTAAGTCAAGGAACGAAACGTTTCGCAAGTGGCCGACGAAGTAAACAAAGAAAAATCAAAAGACCTCGAAATTTGTTGCGCAATGTTGACAACAATGTCGCGAACCATAATGTCGCAAAAATCCATATTGTTGGCCTTCTATGGCCAATTTGAGGGAAATGCCTCTAGGCAACATCATCCCCTTTTGTACAACATTATGCTGGCCTAGGGAGACATTTCCCTCGCGGAGGAAGCACAAGAGGCCCAATGGGGCCTAAGTGCAGGGGATCTCTGATCCGCACTCTGAACAATTTCCAGATTCTAGATTCCAGATACCCTCTCTGTGGTACGCCACTAAACAAAGTCTGACTTACTACGATAAAATTCAGCTGAAATGTCTATGACAACCAAAATTCGTTAACATTTGGGTGGCCGCAACTGTACCTGTAAGATTTGCTGTCACTAGAGTTCTCGGGAAAACCTTATGTCGTTTATTATGTTTAACAAAAAACGGAACGGTTTTTGGTATTAAGTAAACCTATTTTAGTACCTACAACGTAATGCTTTAGACTACATATATATCGGTTAGTTGTTATTATATTGACCTTTTTGATAATGGGAAATATTCCATATAATATGAACTTGATGTTTTTCCAAAACCCGCTGATATTTGTAGATTCTTTTCCCATGAGATAAAATTTCCGGCTCTGCTAACGAGTCGATGCTGATACCAAAGGCCGTGGTCGCTATGACATCGTTAGCGAAACGAGTAAAGGCATCTTTCAATTCCAACGTAGTTACTTCTTCGTCTTTTTTCAGAAAATGTAGGACGAAATTTTCCGCGCAATCCTGCATCAGCGTGAACATGCTCCTCATTTTGCTACCAGTGAATGACGGGCTTAGAATGTTCCTCATCTCACGCCACTCCTGACCTAAAATCAAAGAACAAGATATGCATTGAACCGCTAAAAGCACTTTTAGCGTATTACACCATTTTTTTAAATGTATAAAACCATGCCTTTCTATCCAAACAGATATATTGTCCTCTAAATTAATATTATCTAAATAATTTTCAACTGGTTTATGAAGAATATCCACATAACATTCTGCATTTAAGGGACTATTTATAAATACATAATAATATGTCCATAAGGATATTTTTTTGGTCTGAAAATTGTAGAATGTAGAAATTTTGTAAATGAATAATGGGGATACCATTCTTCATGACTTCTAATTTTCCACTTTTTTGAAGTTAAATAAAAGGACGTGAGATTTACCCTGTACATTGATTTACTTACAATTAATTAGATATGGTTAATTCAAGTATTACTCACCCTTCAGAGATAATAAATTTCTGCTCCCCAATGGATCGCTGTCAGAGGGCAAGAATTGTAAGTGGTCAGTAAAATGGTCGAAATCCTTAACAGTTATTAGTTTTAAGAGATCTGGATCCTTGACTACCAAAATACGAAAATTGAAAACATACATGCCTGTGTATCTAAAAAATGTTACATTTTATTGACTATAAACGTCTTATAATAACCGAACGAAGAAGGGAGAAGGGAAAACCGGAAGAAGGGAGATTTAAAAAATTTATAATTTATTAATGAGGGTAATTTAATTTTTAACGAGAATATAGAACCTAAATCGGCAATCAAATATAATAAATATAACAAATTAAATTAAATTCTTTAGACTCATACAAATGAACAAAGTATAGCATAAGCGCAAGCAAACACCTGGCCACAACCAACGAACAGAGTATAGCTAACCGTCAACCAGCTACGCGCCTGATTGGTCGAAACATATTATATCGTAAGAGTTAAATAAATAATCACTACAAAAATCTGTTTTAAGTGAAATTACAATAGACAAGTCATAATAATAATTATCAAATATCAAGAACTAATAAACTGTGTCTATTGTGTATGTGAAATTCGGTCCCTTTTTTGGGCCTATTCAAAAGAGAATTTTATTTATGACATATTTGTCAGAGGCAAAAATGACAGTTTTAATTAATTTTTAAGGTTACTAGACCGATTAGTATCATGGGGAAGAACAGTCAAGAAACCCTACGAACTTTTAAAAAGGCTATTTTATATTTTATTAATATTATGTAGATGTATATTTATAGTAAGTAGGTATATATGTACGTATATAAGTTTAGATATAGAGAGAATGTTTTTTGTTCATTTATTTAATATTTTTATATTAACAAATTGTAGATTGCAGAAATATGTTCTATATCTTTTTTGTTATGACATTAGGATTTGAATATGAATTCCATAATTAGCCGTGTTTTATAATTTTGTTCTTTATTAATAAGTTTAGTATTTTCGTAGTAGTCCGACAGCCGTGAGGTGAACCTGGTTTTGTGGTATTAAGTTTTTTTATGCTTGCACTTGTTGATTCTACGTATAAGGAATCGAGAAATAGCGGGTACATTTTTGATACCTTTCGGCAACGCGCTGAATTCAAGATGGCGTCTTCCGCCAAGACATTATATAGAAACAATGAATAAATGCAAATAAATGTCCACGGTGCAGTGGAAATTGGTACAATACAAATGCAAGAGTTTGGAAATGAATGGCCGACAAGTTTCTATGACCGAATACCTAAAAAACAATGGCTGCCACAACGAAGGACATCGACACTGGTACCGCTAATATATGTGACACTCAAATAATTTACTCTCGTGTAATTGGTCTGCAAGCAAGCTCTTGTGACATAAATATGGAAGAAGTTCTGTCTCGTGAGCTATCTCCAGTTCCCACCGCTTTGTTTGACGATTCCGGTACAATGAGAATATGTAAAAATAATTAAAAATTGAAGACATTGCTCAAGGAAGATGTATCCTCCCGAACAGTGACATCAGAGCGTGTCTCCTTTGTACTTGATGGATGAGCCTTACTCTGGATTATTCCTTATGACCTAATAAAGGTACTGTAAGTGATTACATTTCTCGCTTCAAATTTTCACTAGTACCAAAATTACAGTTAGGCGATGTATACTTGATATTTGATCGGTATTAAACTTTCATCACCAAATATTTTGCAAGATAAAAGCGAGAAGCAGAAGTAATTAGAGTTTACCAGCTATCCTTGCTATCTATACTTCTATCTCAAAAAGTCACACTTATAGTCACAGAAAACAAAAATCAATTAATAAACCTTATCTGCAGTGACCTTGTACAAATTACGGAATATCTAGAACCTTGCACTAGAATAAACAAGCTAGTGGTTACAGGACAGGACAAAGTTCCCAATGAAATATCAGGTTTGCGTGTTTTACAACGGCAAGGGTTAGCAACTCTGCATGAAGAAGCAGATGTAATATTTGTCCAACAAGCATGTATACTAGCATTAGAAGACAAAGGCAAGCAGGTGACTGTGGTTTCTGATGACACTGACGTTTTCTTTTTACCACTTCTCTACCACTATTTAAAGGAATATATAACCGTCCCAATGTACATGGATCGCCTATCCGAGGACGGTCGGTGATTGACATTAAGAACTCCGTCCAAAAACATCATACCAGATATCTTAGCCGGAGACGCTCTACGTGGATGTGATTTCACCGCTTGCCTTTTTGGTATAGGAAAACGTAAAAATGGTAAAGGTTTTAAAAAGGGGTCATTCCCTATCATGCGTTGGAGAACCAACAGCTTGATTGAAGATGTCAACAAACAAGCATCCACTTTTATTAACAAATGCTAGGGTTTTCCTTAGTGTTTGACAGTTTCAGAAGCACGGATTAGAGCCTGGTCCAGTAAAATGGGAATAAATAAACTCTTCGCAGCCTCCAAGACTCTGCTCATTGCCACCGACAAATGAAGCTTTTCTCCAGAATGTAAAACGCGCTCACCTTCAATTCGGATACTCAAAACACTGTTTCCATAGTACTTATGCCCATTGCTGTCGCAGACAATGTTGCACTAGCTCCAAGTGAGGTCTTGAGATTAATTAAATGCTCATGTGATAGTAAAACACTTTGTCGTACAAAAAGATGTGGTTGCGTCAACAGCTTATACACAGTGTTTTGTGTTTGTGCACATAACGGCTGTTTAAATAGAAGTACCCAAGTACAAGAAGAAGATAAGGACGACGAGGAAATAGAAGTGTTATAGATTACCGTTAACTCAGACATTTCATTTCATTTTGAGAGATATAGATGAATATCGAACTGCATTTTTCATTTTTACTTTTATATGTCCATTTTATGTATATGTACCTACTCATTGTAGATTGTTTGTTGAATAATATATCTTATACTTAGGATTAAATTACAAGTTTATTTACATTTTACAATTACAAGTTAATTTTTTTTCTCCACGAGTTTTCACTACTTTTTATTATATAATACTGTACATTCAAAAGGTGCGCATTTACTTTTTTAAACATGAATACAACATTGTTGTATTCAAGTGTCATTGTTGTATTCATGTAAACGTTAATATGTTGTATTATCATTTAGCATGTGTTTTTTTTTCTTTGTAATTACTTGTGTTCATGATTACAGTTTTGTTTTATTTATTTAAAACCATTTTTTAGATTTACGTATTTCTAGTAGCTTTTTCTTTTTTTCTCATAATAACATATGTGACGAATTAATAGATGACAAAGACGAGAAGTTCATTGCTGATGCTTTTATGAATATTTCAAAATCTCCAACATCTTATGTTGGATTTACCCAGTTAACAAAATGAATATGGAAATTATTTAATTCCTCATACTAAAGACCCAAAGCTTCTGTTCATCCTTACCTTGCACCAGGTGCCTGATTATAAAGACATTGAACCAAGTCCGCATTAGACTGTTGTCGAATGAGAGTCCTCCAGTTATGCCCCAACAGCCATGTTGGGTTACCCTGTGGGACACCTATGTCTTTCCAATAAGTATATCTTGTTTTGGTAGCGATGAAATATAATAGGAGGGCCACCGCGGCCACCCCCAAGACGATTATCAGCATCCCACTTCAACAAGTCGCAGACTGAAAATAATACATAGATTTTTATTATTGTGGCAATTCAACTCATCGTTTTTCACCAATGTAATTTAGCCTAAGCAATAGCATATTACACTAACAATATTTACGTCAAATAAGAGGCAACAGAGTATTCCAGAGACAATATTTATGTCAGAAAAAACTATGAATTTTATTTCAACAAGAACAATCAAACTGGTGCCAATATGACTTATGGCATCTTTTTGTATTACTTGAACTTGATTTGCTACTTCTTCGCGAATTGTAGGTACTTAAATCGTTGTTACTAAACCGGTTCATTTTGGAAATTACACGAAGCGTACTACAAGAAATTAAATTATGTCAGATAAACGTCAAACAAATTATCAGCACACTGGTATTTAATTACGTACTATTTGTATTTGTATATGTTCTTCCAAAATGAACATTCTTCTGTCATTGAATTGTCCTCCGAATACAACTCCTGCTCTCAGTTTTGCTTAAATATTTGTCATTCATTCATTTTTGGAAAATAATTACTAGCGCTTCGCGCTCGTAATTATTTTCGGCACAGCAGCAACTCATATTCAGAATGAGAAATATTGTCGGCAAAACTGAGAGCAGGAGTTTTATTCGGAGGACAATTCAATGACACAAGAATGTTCATTTTGAAAGAAAATACAAATAGTATACAATTAAATACCAGTGTGCTAATAATTGATGTTATTTTTCTCACAATGTGAAATTTTTTATAATTCCGGTTTTCGCTTTATATCACGTATCTAATATCCAGCGACGAAAATAATTTCAGACGCCACTGCATTCGTCTGCGACTAATTTGGAAGATTCAATGGAACTAAGGGTGAAATGATGCAATTGCCTTAAAATATGAACTTTTTTCTATTTCTGGTTTTTTATTAATTTATAATACGTTATGCCTGTGGAAAAAATATTTTCGGACGCCATTGTATTCGTTTGCAACTCTGGTATATACCGTTGAACTAAGGATATCATGTAGTTATTTTCCTAAAAATATTAAATGTTCAAAGTAGGATTTAGTTTTTACTGTTTTTTTTTAATTAAGTTAGGGCATATAGTGCACTCAACGGTAATTATTTATTTCCACAATCATATTTCTAACACTGTATAATGGACCCGCATTGTCTGAAACAGTGTTCATTACATTAGGCATATTTTTTTCATCTATCAAATATGTATTATGCGCTGGATTTTACTTGATAATCGTAATGTTATTAAACATATTGTTTGAGAAAATTCATATCATCTCTTATTTAGGGCCTAATATAAGTATGTACAAAATTTCAATCTCAAAATATCTTGTTATTGCTAAAATATTTAAAGTTTTTATATTGACAAACAGTGTTTGTTTGGTCGACTGTAAATAAATGAATCTGGGCTAAAAGTAAATCTAAATCTGAAGCTAACTTCAGAAACGTCTACTACCCATCATGCTGATCCGTAAAGGATTTACGGATCCATTACAGGACCAGGTAGTTCTGAAATTGCTTATTATTATTGCAATTAATACACCCTCTCCATCTTTTTTGTTTCCTATCTACATATGTACCTACCTAACAAATAGTCACGATCCCTCCGAAAAACACTGATTGTTAAGATCAAACAGTTAGTTCAAAGAGTTGACTGATAATTTCGGCAATATTAGATAACGTTTGGATATAGAAATCATGCGTCTTGCTCCGAAGCCCGCGTACGTTTTGATAAATTATTCATTAATAAAATTTGCTAATACAATGAAACAAAGGTCTTAAAAATAATGACTTTCTATATATTGTTAATAGTTTTCTCCAGAGAATCTTCATCTAACATATATGTGCTATTTCAAGTACAGCTAACTGTCTAACTATCAAGGTGTATGAGATACAGCCTGGTGACAAACGGATAGACGGACGAACAGGTCCCGGACGGTAATAAGGTCCCGTTTTACCATTTGGGTACGGAACCCTAAAAACGGCAAAAAAATCATGCCTGTTGAGCCCCCCTAAAATATTTGTTTTATTTTAATTTAATTATTTATTTTTAAAGTGAATATATAACTAAATATTCTGTGAATATTTCAAGAGTCTACCTGTTGCAGTTATTATTATCGAGCAAAAAAATCACGTTTGTTGTATGGGAGCCCCCTTAAATATTTATTTTATTCTGTTTTTTAGTTTTTTAGTTTATTTGTTGTTATAGCGACAACAGAAATACATCATCTGTGAAAATTTCAACTGTCTAACTATCACGGTTCATGAGATACAGCCTGGTGACAGACGGACAGACGGACGGACAGCTGAGTCTTAGTAATAGGGTCCCGTTTTACACTTTGGGTACGGAACCCTAAAAATTAAGTTTATTTAATATAAACATATTAAAGAACTATCGTCCTTGCAGACATCTAAAAGTCCTCTAAAAACTTTGACAATAAATTATTCCTCTTATTTTTTAAAATATGTACCAACGAACCAACTCTTCATGTTATCATATAAGAAAAATTAATATATATATATAATGTTTTTTGTTATTTTAACTCTCAAATATGTACCTAGGTACTTACTATTTAAAACCTGCATTCGCCTGTGCTGAGACACTTCTTTTATTTTACGCGCACATAGATACTTATCACCTCTATTCAATTCCATCAAGTGATGATTAATAATTGTTATTAATATATTACAGTGTTGGCGAGCGCATTTACTAAATTCACTCGCAATGCCCTTGCCGGGAAATAAATAACAGATTTATCAAGCGTCAGTCAGAATGCGAGTAGATAGGTATGTCTCCACACTACCAGTGGCATTATTTCCACAATTTAGAATGTCCATTTATCAACCCCATGCATTAATATGAAATTATTCTTTATAATAAAAAAATTAAGTATTAATTAGAAGCAAGAACAAATAATAATAATAATAATAGGTAGGTATTATTCCTTTATTTAAGTGCAACTGTAAAATTATTGCGCGCCGTTTTGCCTGACTATGTCGGTAAGAGACCACAGTTTAAATGGAAGAGACGCCATATAGCGATTATAGACTGGTATTATACAACGCACCAAATTACGTGGTTGCCATGGTAACAGTCGCCCACGCGTGCCACGCCTGTGAAGTATATACACATGCATTTGGCAAGCAAGTGAATCGAGTTCGCTTTCGGTTGTCCACAATCGCCACTACAACAGTCATTGCCTACTATGTGCGTCTGTTGTCGTCGGAGAGCTACGTTTCTCGTTGTTGTGTAATAGCTATTTATGTAACCAGTTGGAAAAGTACCATTTTGTGAAGAGCAGATTTTTCTGGCAAAAGGTTGCGAGTTACACAAGACACAAGAGTTTCATACCAGATTTTTTCTAATTTCGACCAACTTCATATTTTATGAGAATACTGAATTTCATACATTTAAAAACAATCCAGTAGGTTGTAACAGTGTGACAGCTTGTCACTTTCACACCTTGTCACGTCTAAATAACCTATTATGAAATAAACCATATATGGGGAGCCCCCGGCCGCATTCTTCCGTTTGCTATACGAGGAGAGCTAGGAGCGCTGGTGGCATAGGATACGAAGAGTATAAAAATGTTACATTGCCTATACGATTGACGCACATGCTATGTTATTAATGGTATTTATTTTTTAATTACTGCAAAATGAAATATTACATAAATAATATAAATTTTCTTATTTATAATGTATCCAGTTAACAACAGAAGTCTAAACTAATACAAAAGAAAACTAAAAGTAAGTTAAGAATATTTCTTAACATTAAAGTAATTTTTAAATTAATTTTAAATAATAAGTCACAGAAGCTCACACTAATAAATAATTAGTGTGAGCTTCCGTGACTTTTAGCGTTGGGCAGATTATGAATTATGTTTTGAAATAAATTTCTTTTTCGTTTAGACCATCCCTTTAAAGTTTCCATTCTGGAAGGTCTGCCAGCAGTTATCGCTCTGGGTCCTGCGTGTAATTTTTTCTTTGTAAGATGTGACACTGACGTAGGTTGGACTTTAATACGTTTATGATAGATGAGGATATATTATAAAATGCATCTTCATTTTCGATATGTCCTAATTTTGCATTTAACTGACGCATTTAATACATGCAACTGACTTTGCATTTAATACATGCTTAAATAAAGCATGTATTTGGATGGATGAGATGCAGCAACTTGTGAAATTTCTTTTAAATTGTCTGCAAGATAATTAACTTCTCTTTCGTATTAACAAAATTGTGCTTATTTTCTGCGATCTTTTCTGAGACATTTATAGTCTCGTGGTCGGCTAAAGAATTATAAAAACATATGGGCTGTTTAAATAAATCTTCATTTGCTGGTTGACCTTCTTCCTCAAAATTCATAGAAAGAAAGATTTTTTCATCAACATCATCACTAAGTGATGATGTAACATCACTAAGTGATGATAAACAAAATCTTTGCAATACTCTAGTCTTCGTAATTTAGTGTATTGTTTAAAAACAATGCCACCAGCGGTCCTTGTAGCGCTACTCGTATAGCAAACGGAAAAATGCCCCCGGGCTGGACCCGGCCCTCCAATAGCTTCAATCCGGCCCGTGAGAGATTCAGAAAATTTAAGTAACGATATCAATTCCAATCGATAAATAATATTATGAAGCGTACGCAGTGGAACGCCACAGATCGAATCAGAAATAGTCGTTAGAAAGAGACAAACAGATAAACATACGGGAAGCCGCTCGTGCACTTGAAGCACTCTCGTACAATCGAGAGTATTCTTGTATTGCTTATTGGGGGAATAATATATAAATCGCTCAGCGCGAGTGTCATCTCATTCAGCTTCTCATTCTTCTTAACAGCTGATAAAGTAAGTTCGCATCGCATATTCGCGTACGGTCAAGGGTACGACGCGGGAGATATTGAAGCAAATTCTATCAACATGTCTGGTTTAAGAAAGCGGAAATTGGACGCAGAATGTCGTCAAGTCCAAGACAAATGGACTGATGAATACCTTTTTATCTTGCACAGTGGTAAACCTATGTGTTTGTTGTGCAATAAAACAATTTCTGTTTTAAAAGAATACAATATGAAATGGCATTACCCCAGCAAGCATTTCGTTCAAAATAATTTACTCACGGGCCAGTTCAGAAAAGATAAAATTAAAAAACTCATTACAGATTTAGGGAGACAGCAACAAATGTTCCATTCACAAATATCAAATCTAGACAGTGTTGTTAAAGCTAGTTTTATAATTAGTCATTTTCTGAGGGACAGTAGGTTAAGTTAAGTAGATTTGCAGCGTTTCAGAATTTTGGGCAGAAATTTTGGATTCTGGCACACTGTGCATTTGCGTGCTAAAAATGTATGAATTTACAGTTTTCCATATCAATTCGTATTCACTTACATTTCTTAATGTACCTTATTATATTATTAGCAGCAGTGCACATTTCAGGTAACTCGGTAGATACCTATCCAAAGTCCCTACTTCAATATTTGTAAAGTCAGTGTATATAAACACTAAACACTGCAACTTAACTGGTAATGTCATTTCTATATTCCGTGTTCCGAGTGTTACTACATTTGAATAATTCAAACCTGTATCTAATCGTTGTCGTTACTGCGCATATAATATAGTCGCTTGATATATTGAGATAATATGGGAGATAATTAAGTCATCTCCCACCTAGCATTCGTTATTCTTCCTCATAAGCAATCAAGTTCAAGTTCAATGTGTACAATTACTCAGTGTTTACTCATACAACAAATAAATATTAAATAGGTACCTAATCAGTAGAATACAAGACACAAAGGTAAGTATGTTAACTATAGCAATAGATTATAATAATATTTTGTTATAATATAAAAATAACAAACTGAATGGCAACAATTAATTTAAAAACACTAGCGACACTTACTTGTCAAAAAACAAAACAAACGAAGGCGCTAAAGCAACGTTGCAAAAACTACTAGCAATTGCATTGAAAATTGACCATGACACATCGTCATTATTTTAATCCATCATATCTGCTCTATTAATAGAGACATCGATGACATGAATGCAGGACCGTAGCTAGAACGGAATTTGAGGTCGGGCTTCAAAAATTGGAAGTAGGGCAAAATATTTTCACAATCCCGCCGAGGTCGTCGTCGTTTAGATGACGAAATAAAAGGTTAAAAAATTGTATATTTTTTCAAGATAATAAACTGTGAATCAAGCAAGTGAGGTGGTATTTACGAAGAAAGTTTAATAAAGCATTTTTTTAGTTTTAATGTAGTTACCATATGGAAAAATTTGAGATAACTCTAACTCCATGCAATTTTAGGTTTCTGTCTCATGGCTCGGGCTTGCAAGGAAATTTTTTATTTATTTTTTTTTTGTTCAGAAACCAAAAGTCAACACGAACACACGTAAAAAAACAGGTATTTTTAATTGTTTATTAAAGTGGCCTACAATAATTTTTAGCATAAATTAACATAAATAACGCAGGCACTACTGGAATTGTAATTTTTTTAAACTGCATAAAAAGTGGCTCAGTTTCATCAAAATCGATAAAAAGATTTTTAAGAAATGAAAAAAATTACATTCTTTTTAATTGAACACCGATATCCTATATTTTAAAAACGAGCTACATGGGATAAACTTTTATACTACTATTTATGTATAAAGACAATTGTGAAAGAATATTTTGAGTGATTTAATTTATAAATGATGTTGTTTATAGAGAATTGGGATGGAGAGCTTAATTTTATAGATAGGGTAGATAATACTTACTTTAATTGCTCATGTAATCTGTAGACTCTTATTATTATGGACGCCAGTTCACAATGCCAGTATTAAAAATGTATTTAATATTTATCAGCAATTTACTCCTTAAAACTGCATATATATAGAGAAAATCAAAATGTTAAAACTCTTATTATGTCTTATTAGAGCATGAAAATTACTTAATCCAAGGTAGAGTTCAAAATAGACTAAAGATCCTTGTTATGTTTGCTTTTAAAATTATCAAATTTATTTTATATTAAAAATTTTCTGACACTGACAAAGACTGTTGCAGATAAAGTTGTTAAATATTTTTTATGCAAGAAAAGAGGTTGATTCACAATTTAATTAGCACATATTTAGTTGTGTTAAAATGGATATATCTGTTCAAAATGATATTAATAATAATATTAATACTTAATAATATTAATAGAAAACCTAAATTAACATACGACGCCTACTATACCTTAATTATTATAAAAAGACATGGTATATTTTAAATTCTTAAAATAAACAATGTGGCAATATATGAATAAATAAAACAGTATTTTTACAAAATTCGAGAATGGTTATTAAAGAGGGATTAAAGATTGCTTGTTACCTTTATTTTAAAGATAATCCTTTGAAAACAAATCACAAGCGCACTTCACTATTCGCTATGGTGATGATCTCCTACCGGTGGTATTCTGCAACTAATGATCTGCAAAGGCGGCGAACTACGGCAGCGGCGTCTATTTGGATTGAAAGTGGCTTTGGATCCACTAATTCAGCGATTTCAGCAACTCTGCTGATGGAAATCTCGTTCTGCTTGCTAGTACTTACTCTGGCTTGTTTGTCTTTTTTGTTTCTAAGTTAATCCTTACCTGGATACGATGAAAAACACACATATAAGACTATCTAGGACACCCTAGCTATCTATTTGTTGCTAGGATCTTGTTATTATCACTAAAATCCCTTAATTTCTACCATAGAATATACTCCTTACATTTAATTCTACTTTAGGGTGCAAACTTTAACAATTTAAAAATTTTAGCTATGCGATTGGCAAGAATACGACATATGAAAAGGTCGCGCATGGAAATTTTGAGGGGGGCATTCCCCAAATGCCACCCGTCCTAGCTACGGCCCTATATGAATGTCATGAATTAAAAAATCAATTTTCAAGAGGAGACTACGATGATGTTTGAACCTCAGTTAGTAGTTTATATTTTCCATTTCTAAACAGACGTTTGAACTATTGTAGGTTGTGTGGAGTTAAAAGTCCTTATGAAACTCCAACTTTAGAGGACTGTTACTTGGAGAAAAAGGGGTTTGGTAAAAAAAATGAAAGAATGAAATGTAAAAAAATGAGACTGTGTAGTGTGTAAGAAAATGAGACCCTCTTAATTTTTTGCTGAAAATTCACCTCTTAAAATCCTTCGCATCAATTTAGGAACATCCTCTTTTCCCTATTATATATAGAAACTATAAATATGTGCGAAATCAAATATCTCCTTACATGGTTAACCTACTTTTTTAGCAAATTGGCAAAGATGTTGGTATTCATTTTTGGATTGTTGATAGTCGTACTATTGTATTCTTTTATGACAAAAAAATACAGCTACTGGAAAGAGCGTGGTGTAAAACAAGGAAATCCTGTGTGGTTCTTGGGTGATAATTGGGAAAATTTTATAAGGCGAAAAAGCATTGCTGAAAGCATACAGGGTTTTTACAGCCAGTTTCCTGGTAACAGGTAAGACATAGGAAAGGATACTTTAATGTGAGAACTAAGAATCAGACACCATAAATACATATTACAGACTGCTAAAACTATATCTGTACTAATTTTGTTACTAACCATTTGAAATAATTGTTGAAGAGATATGTTCACATGTTCACATTGTCATGGCGACAGTGAATTTTTAGTAATGGTGTTCTAATGTATCTATGAAATAAAAATACTGTTACTAACACACCTTATTATTTTTAGATATAGTGGTATGTACAATATGCTTAAGCCCGCCTTGATAGTAAAAGATCCCGATCTATTAAAACAAATAACTGTCAAGGCGTTCGACCATTTCGCCGACCATAGGTCCTTTGTGCCTGAGGATACCGATCCGTACTGGTCAAAAAATTTGTTTGCTTTGAAAGGTAAGTTCTTTTATCCTTGTGTTCTAACCAACAATTAGTTTGCCGTCATTTATGATTAGTATATGAAATACAATCTATAAATATTATTACTTACTGCGACGCCTTACCTCTGTGTGGTATTTAGCTCGGGCGCCATTCTGTGATTTATTGTGTCTTGGATAGCTGCAATAGAGATTGAATACATCTAGAAGTCACACTATTTACAGGGAAAAGAACCACTACTTACTACAACAATATCCTTTTTTTATTACATTTAGTTATACATATCTTCAAAATTTACCCTAAGTATATATATATATATGCACATATATACATCTGACTCAGTAGGCATACTTTATTATGTTCTATGCGAAAGATGTCAACGGTTACGCAATCGAAGAATAGAAAATAGCTTTTACCGTAGTGGCTTGAAATGGCCAACATAACAGTAGCGGATAATAGGGTTTACAGTAGTGGCAAAAATATGGAAAAAAAGTTCCTATAAATTAGTTGATAAGGTGGGTCGATTTTCGGACTTTTGACAAAGACTTTCGGACTTATTTCTAGGATTTATATAAATCTAGGATATTTCTATATCCTAGATTTAATTAATTTCTCTATGTCATGAAGTGTCCAAACAAGGGCTCTGGACAAGGCCGTTTTACTACAGAAAATATTATTTTACTGCAATTCCTCAATTCTGCAATTTCTCAAAATTAAATTTTAGTAAAAATTATGAATTCGGTGGGGCGGCTCGAGTGGCATGCCATGCCCTGGGCACAGCATTGCGCGAAACAGCTATGATCAGAGGCTTTTTTGCGTGCTGAATGCGGAATTCGGATTGCTATTAGATACCGGGAAATGTGTGTCCGGAGCGCATTTTCCTGAAATTAATCTGTTTTTGATTTTATCGTAAGCAGAACTGGAGTTTACAACAAAATAACAATATTTCGTCGAAAAAGAATTTTGAGTTTTTACGACCAAGTGAATTAATTTTTAAGGTCAATATTTTCATACGGATATAATTTAAAATATATCACAAAACTCAAATATCAAGTGGTGCCAATTTGTAATTCATTACACTACCAATCTAATAAAGGTTAACAATGAAAGGCTATTCCCATCTACGAAAATATGTCTGCAACTTCATTATCATAGTACATACACCTAATGTATAACAAACTTAATAGTTACAGTAATAGATACGTAAATTCAACAAGAACATAATGTTCTCTTGTTCAACAAGTCCACGGAATTCGTGACGTGGACTGTATTCTCTCCTGACATAAATCCTATCGAATTCTCAGGATATATGCCAGACAGACATATTGTGCGGCACCACAGCAGCTAAGAGAAAAACCTAATCGAACATTTGTTCAAATAACGCAATTGTTCACAAATGAAATGCTTGTCATGTTGTTTTTCTTTCTTACTTTAATATAATAATCTTATCAGTTATTTATGGGATTCGTTCAGTTATTATCAATTTAATTTACTGTTCTATCTGCATACCGTTTTCGTCTATAAATACTTATAAGTGTGACCTTCGCAACTTGGTTTTTATATTATTTTTTACATAATTTTTTCATTATACACTGCTTGAACACGCAACAGGTAGTTTAACGCCTGTCCACGTCTAACACGTCTGTCACCCCCCCCTCCCTTAAAGCTAGTCAGCAACCAGCAAATAATGCTAGTTTGTTGCATTTTCACACTGAATTGCATAATTTTATTATTTCATACGCTTGAATATTTTCTGCCTCCTCCCAAAAATATCCTCTGGCTGCGCCACTGCGCCTGTCCAATATGTCCCATGCAGCTTCAATCAGGTTAAGATCGGGGCCCTCCGTGACCGTATTTCCCGAGGAAATTTCTCGTTAGTTGCGCCGTGTGAACTCTGCAATTGTCTTATTGTAGAAGAAATCCATCACCAACATTGTCGGCTAAATATTTGTCCTGTTTCAGGTAAAAAATGGCGGGAAATGAGGTCCATCCTCAGCCCCACCTTTACAGGCAGTAAAATGAAGACCATGTTCACGTTAATAGACGATTGCGCGCAGAATTTTGCGAAACATTTCCTGGAAAAGGACCAAGATGTAATCGAGGTGGAAATGAAAGACTGCTACACGCGTTTCACAAATGACGTCATAGCTACGTCAGCTTTTGGTGTCAAAGTGGATTCGTTAAAGGATCCCAATAATGAGTTTTACTTGATGGGAAAAGATGTTACTAATTTCGGCAACTTCTTCATGCTGTTGAAATTCATTGCGTATTCTTTGGTACCTTCAGTCCGAAATGTAAGTCAAGGTACAACTTTTTAGAGTGATTCTCTGAAATTGTCCTTTGAAATCAATTTTCAGATCATTACAGTGAACATCTTTCCTGCGAACGTGACCCAGTTCTTCTTAAAAATTATAAGTGAGACTATTAAAATTAGAGAAGCAAAGGGCATCGTGAGACCTGACATGATACATTTGCTAATGGAGGCACGAAAGGGTGTAGATATCCACGAAGATAATGATGTCATGGACACAGGTTTTTCTACTGCCCAAGAATCACTGAATGGTAAATATCACCGCTAATGACACGTTAAGGAATAACGGTATCTCAGAATGTGGACTAAATGAGATAGATCCACGATTAAACATTGCAACTTAAAATCAAATGATATTAATTTTTTCCTTCCGATGTCAATTTCGATTTCAGTCGAATGATTAATAGCAGAATATTCTGTGTTGTAACCCCAGGTCCTTGATTGGATTACTACGTAATACCGTTCCTAAGTTTTGAATTACCATACGAGTATGTGCCCGATTATAGAAATATATCAGGAATACCAGAAGGTATTCATGATATATTTTGGCTGATAATGGATTCAGCTAGATTTCAAAATGTTGAAATATTCCATTTTTCACATTTTCTAAAATTACCAGTATCAGGTTTATCTTTACAATAAATTTGGAAAAAAAATATGTATAAATTTCCCGCTTGAGATAGGTATCAAGAGAAAAATGTATAACAAGTGTTGAAATTTTCTGTCACTTTGACAGTAAACTATTCTATTCATACAAAACACGTGATACGTCAACATGTTAACCTATTCTGCGATTTTTTTTTGTATTTTAACCAATGATACCTATTAATCAAAAATGTAACATGTGACATGTCAATTATATTCTCTTTATAATCTCTCTTTCCAACAGGTTTTCACCCAATTACAGGAAATGCTAAACACTACCTAGTGATACAATACATACTACATACATTACAAATATAATGATCACCTATGTCATATTTCAGTGAAGACAAGAAGTCCTACAAACTTAACCAACGATGATATCACAGCACAAGCCCTCATTTTTTTCGTTGCTGGTTTTGAAACTGCTTCGGGGCTTATGTGTTTCTTGTCTCATGAACTGGCAGTTAATTCAGATATCCAAGATAGGCTTAGAAAGGAAGTCCAAGACACTTTCGAGGAATGCAAGGGTAAATTAACCTACGAGGGACTTTTGAAGATGAAGTATATGGACATGGTAGTGTCAGGTTAGTATTTATAGAAGGTACTACGAATCAGTCATATCATCTGATTAGCAAAAGTTACTAATATTGTTTTAAGCATCAATTTAACGAAGAAGATTAAAGACAATGAAAGTCATTTCTTTTGTTATTTGCAGAGGGACTTCGGAAGTGGCCCATAGCTGTCTCCTTAGATAGGCTATGCACTAAATCTTTCACCATTGACCCTGTAAATGCAGATGAGAAGACATTATACGTAGAAAAGGACATATCGATTATAGTACCCACATTTAGCATCCATCGCGATCCCAAGTACTTCCCGGATCCGGATCGTTTTGATCCTGAAAGATTCAGTGATGAAAATAAGGGGAAAATCAAGCCCTATACGTATTTACCCTTTGGCTTGGGTCCACGGAACTGTATTGGTTCTAGGTTTGCTCTATTGGAAACTAAGGCTGTGTTTTTCAATATTTTGCTACATTTCCGGATTGTTCCTACAGCAAAGACGGCGATACCATTAAAGATTTCTAAGAAGAGTCCTACGTTGTTCGCTGAAAATGGGTTCTGGCTTGGATTGGAACGTCTAAAGATGTAATTTGTGATATACGTAGTATGAACCACGTTACTGCAAATAAAACCCTTTTGTTATCTCTTGTTTTTATTTTATAGTAGAAAAAAAATTGAAAAAATTAATAACTATCAACTATCATTTAATATTTTCCATTGTACCTGATTACAACGGTAATAAATCTTGGCATGGCAATTGCCGATCAAAAAGTGCTCTTAAGGCGGGGATTTAGTACAAAAAATTTCGCTTAGCCTGTGTCATCGAAACGGCAACGAACATCGAAAAAAGAGCCAAAATTTGGAGATTTTTTTGCCTACCAAAAGTTCTCCCCAGGACTTTCTAGGTCGCAAGCCTAGTTTTATGGTCCTCTTACTATACAAAACAATCCTCAAAAAAATTTTTACCCTAATTAATGTAAGCTGAAATGTATCTATATATTGGCCTACTATTGTTATAAATTGTTTTTGTTCTGGCCCATGCTAAATATGTCTATTAGGCCTTTTCAAATAAAAGTTATCTATGGTTGCTCCAGTTCGTCCGTCAAATGCTCATACTTTGCCCTGTTGCCTTTGATCCGTAACGCAAGGTCGTAACAATAATCTTTCGATTGACCTAAACGGTGACACTATTCTGCCTACCAATTGCAATTATGAAAATGCAGTACACTATGGAGTGGCGGCTCATGAGGGGGAGATATTATTAATGTTAAAATATTTCATAGAAATATTTCTAAATATGTTCTCTCCCTCTCGCTCTCTCTATTTCTCTTTCAACTGCACTGCATAAAACGCGGACTCAATGAATGGTTACATGCTTAAATGAGGCATAAATCCTGAGTCCACCGGAAAGCACGCAAGTCTATATCAATGGCAGTAACCCGTTATGCGGTTACTGCCACTGTGGTTATGCGGTTTTATATTTCAATTTGTGTAGGTATTGCAAAAGCAAAAGAATGGATTTTAACTTTAAATATAAGTGAGTGTATTAAACAATTAAAATTGTTTTTAATAAAATAGTAAATAGTTAATTGCTTGTCATGAGCTCCCGAGTATGTCTGGAATATGGTATTCACGTTTCTGCTTGCTTGCGCCTCCCCTGAAGTCAAACTCTCTGGCCGCCACTGACACTATTGAATATTTCATGTTGTTAAAACCATACCTAGCTACATTTACGTAGATATAGAGTTAGGTACTATTATTTTTTTGTATGTGTATTTTCTGCGACTCTGATATAATAATTGTGATGTATGCACCAAAATAAAATGCGAATACAGCTGATTGCACATCATAAATAAAACAAGTACCTAATTGAATGTTATTTTCCTGCGTTTATTTCTACTCGTGATATCATCTCTGCAGTATAGCAGTCGTATAAAATTATAATTGGATGTACATGTCAACTCTTAGTACTAGACAAAGATAATATAAGGAAACAATGAGAAGTTTTTAATAGCATAGGTAAGTAGCATTTTAAGCAATTACATCTTCATATAAACTACTATTGTTAATTTGTTTCTTGTTTCATTTGTGTATTGTCTGTCTGTCTGTCTGTCTGTCTGTCTGTCTGTCTGTCTGTTTGCTTGCTTGCTTGCTTGCTTGTTTGATTGCTTGCTCGCTTACTTGCTTGTTTGTTTGCTTGCTTGCTTGCTTATTTGTTTGTTTGTTTGTTTGTGTGTCTGTCTGTCTGTCTGTCTGTCTGTCTGTCTGTCTGTCTGTCTGTCTGTCTGTCTGTCTGTCTGTCTGTCTGTCTGTCTGTCTGTCTGTCTGTCTGTCTGTCTGTCTGTCTGTCTGTCTGTCTGTCTGTCTGTCTGTCTGTCTGTCTGTCTGTCTGTCTGTCTGTCTGTCTGTCTGTCTGTCTGTCTGTCTGTCTGTCTGTCTGTCTGTCTGTCTGTCTGTCTGTCTGTCTGTCTGTCTGTCTGTCTGTCTGTCTGTCTGTCTGTCTGTCTGTCTGTCTGTCTGTCTGTCTGTCTGTCTGTCTGTGTGTTTGTTTATTTGTTTGTTTGTTTGTTTGTTTGTTTGTTTTTTATGACACTTCATTATTAACAAGATAACAAGGTATTGCAACAAACACCGGAAAACTAGGTATACGGTGAAATGCACGAGGCATACATTTTTGAAATGAAACAGTGTTAAGAAACACCTTCACATATGGTTGTATAGAAACACAATAATTTCTGGTAATAATACATTTGGTTTAATTTCTGTGTTAATAAAACTATCCTGACTTTTCATAAGGAATACTTTTCTAGATGTGAATTAAATAGCATCCATTATGTTGATGCTAGTACTTGGAGCAGCTGTAGTAGCGGCTCTTTTTTATCATTATTTTATCGTAAAACCCTTCAACTACTGGACAGAACGTGGCGTCAAACAGGGAAATTCCTATTGGATAGTTGGGGATAACTGGGGGACGATTACACGAACACAGAGTTTTGCTGAATTAGTAGAGATGATTTATAAACAATATCCTGGTGCAAGGTACATATTTTTTTATCTTTCCTAGAATACAAATGTTTTCAATTTGACCTAGGAAATTAAATCTACTTTGTATACCTATAGATATAATCCATATTATATAACTTTTAGATACTCCGGCATGTACCAATTTTTTGTACCAACATTGGTACTCAAGGATCCAGAGCTCGTGAAACAGATAACTGTTAAAGATTTTGATTACTTTACTGATCATCGATCATTTACATCAGAAGACGCGGATCCCTTATGGTCCAAAAATTTATTGGCTCTTAAAGGTAACTTATTGAAATAACGAAAATGAATAAAACTTACTTTAAAGCCACTTATGTTGTTTCTACTCGTAGGACAATCCTGGCGAGAAATGAGGGCTATTCTAAGTCCTTCCTTCACAAGCAGCAAAATGAAAGCCATGTTCGTACTAATGGCCGATTGTGCTGAGAATTTTGTCGATCATTTTAAACAAAAACACCAAGGCGTGCTTACATTGGAAATGAAAGAAATTTTCACGCGTTTCACCAATGATGTGATAGCTACGACTGCGTTTGGTGTAAAGGTTGATTCGTTGGATAAACCAAACAACGAGTTTTACTTGATGGCAAAGGAAGCGACTGATTTTAGTTCCTGGTGGAAAAGTTTAAAGTTCTTTATGTATTTTATATTCCCTAAAATGTGTAACGTAAGTATATACGAGTATATACAGCTTTCAGTATAAAATTATGTTTATGAAGAATTGAACATTTTCAGATTTTTAAATTAACACCATTCAATAAGGAGGTCGGCGATTTCTTCCTGAATCTTGTCACCGATACCATAAAGACTCGGGAGGAGAAGGGAATAGTACGCCCGGATATGATACATTTGCTAATGGAGGCACGAAAGGGAAACAAAAAACTAGAAAATGGTGCAGCCGAGAATGGTATTCTTGACGCAGGATATGCCACCGCTCAAGAATCAGATATAGGTAAGTTAAATATTTCTAGTAACTTTGCGTTCTAGAATTTTTTCTTTTTCTCTCTTTAATATTGAAATATATGTAAGCAACATTTATATTGAATTTATATTTTTCACTAATGTATTATTACGGTTATTTTAACAATTATTAATTTGTTCATTATTTAATTTAGGTAAATCCAAAGTATACAGGGAATTAACAGATGTTGATATAGCAGCACAAGCCTTGATTTTCTTCTTTGCTGGTTTCGGTACGGTATCATCTATCATGTGCTTCACTAGTTATGAGCTGGCTGCCAACCAGGACGTACAAGATAGGCTTAGGAGAGAAATTTACGCTACTTTTGAGGAATGTAATGGCAAAGTAACGTACGAGGGACTTGTTAAAATGAAATATATGGATATGGTTGTATCAGGTTGGTGGCAAAGTCGCTTTAAAACCAAATAAATGCATATATGAACTGTTAACTTTTTCAGAAAGTTTAAGAAAATGGCCCAATGTTATTGCAATCGATAGAGTCTGCACTAAGCCATACACAATACTTCCAGCTAACCCAGATGAAAAGCCGTTACATATAGACGTAGGGACAACACTGTGGTTGCCAGCTTTTGCAATGCATCGGGACCCTCAACATTTCCCAGATCCTGATCGTTTCGATCCAGAAAGATTCAGTGACGATAATAAGGGAAACATTAAACCTTACACCTATTTTCCATTTGGTTTGGGTCCACGTAATTGTATCGGTTCTAGGTTTGGCCTGTTGGAAACCAAAATATTATTCTTCTATCTCTTGATGAACTTTGAAATTGTGCCTGTGTTGAAGACACGTATACCCTTAACAATTTCTAAGAAAACCTTCCATTTGAACGCTGAGGGTGGGTTTTGGTTTGGGCTAAAAGCTATTAAGAAATAATTAACACAAAACTAATAATTACTTAAGACTTATTCCATATATATCACATATATATGCCCGTAATGTAAGAATATTGAGAGAGAGCGAGAGAGAGAGATAATATGAATTGTTTCTGTGAGCATATGAGATCTTAAAAATATACAAGTTGGCCTTTTACGTGATCGTCTAGTTTATTTAGTTATGACCCAAATTTACGTTGATTGTAGTTTTGTTTATACCCTGGATCTTTTAAAGTTTGATATTACTTGTCGGAACTGATTTATTGTTAAGTGTGTGTGTGTGTGCTAAGTTAGCTGGACCAGACTATAATTTGTTAGAAGCACAACATGATTTATTTCTCAAATTCTGAGGAAAAACTGACCTCAATAAAAATAACGGAAACTGTTTCATACATTTATTAATGACCATCGTCATATATATAAGTGACAGAAAATTATAATGTTCGTTGGGGCAATCGCCTCATATCGAGTTACTGAATAATTAGTAGTTAACATGACTAACAAATCATGACACACTACTTGCAGGTGAGAGAAGCAGACGTGGAGATAACTTGGTACCATTTACTTCTGGACAATAAATCGTACAACCATACAATGAACATAGTGTCATTGCTTATGGCAATAGCCACTTGATGATAACGTAGGCAATCAACAAAATGATGTGATTGTGACCACGAAGGAGTTACCGAAGTCTAGTAATGGCACAAGTAAAATTTCACTTGTGCCGGGGGAAATTTCTCTGTATAATTGGAGACAATGGTTAATACCAGACTTGTATGATTGTCTAAAAATCGTGAATCAACGAAGAGTTTGTCGGGGTAATTGCTCCACATCGACAAGCACGAATTCGTGCAGTGTTTGCTGGGACGAAACAGGCCGTCGGTACACTTTGTAGATATGCGTAAAATAGATTTATGGATTGCAAGACAATACACAAGGCGTATGTCGGCCCATCGGTAAACACCGATTCATATGACAAAGGGCACGTGTCAAACCTTATCATGTTAAACATCTGTCGACCCTTGGATCACATAATGGCTAGCAAACCACTGAGACAGGTAGACTGTTAAGCGGCTACAGACCCTTGTAGTAGACGGGGCGTCTATACACGGAACATCTGACGGGAATTCCGATAAGGGTGTTATAAAGTGAGGCGTTCTGTTTGTACGATTCATGACCTAGATTTATTAGTATTGCTGCCACTGATTCCCTCGTATATGGTAATATGCTAGTAATATGAAGTTTAACATTAAATATGATGAAACTCAATTACACTAAGTTTCAAGTAACACAGAAAGATTAGGGTTCGCTCTGTAGACGAGAATATAGAGTTGTGGGTTTCATAATAAAATATCAGTACGAGCTGCCAGGTTCCTACATCAATAATTTAAAACGTTAGATTTAAATACTAAAACCCTTAAAACAGAGTAAAACTAGGTAAGACATGGGGGTCGTATGAGTGCTTAAGTGACTTTACCTATCGCCTGGTATAGCGCGAGGCTGACTTCCACTACTGTAAAGCATCCTTGCGGGCCTGGGAAGTGGCCAAAGCTGGTCTGAATACTGTGTTTCAACGAGTTACGAGAATATTAGGAGACTGTAATTTCCCGTATTTAATAAACCTAGTTTTATCGCGAGAACAACAAATCGGAATGGTCTCCAATTATTAGTAGATTATTTAAGTTAATAAAGAATTATTGTAAAACCCACAAATAAGAAAATCTCGATTAGTAAATTAGGAAATTTTCTTACAAATGCCCGGTCCCTAAACAGGGCGTTTCAATTGTCATATTATTAAAATTTAAAGAATTGAATGCCTGTATTTATGATTTATAATGTTACTTAATATTTATGTATTTATAACAACTATAATTTAATATTTCAATGTCTATTTAAATATTTCATTACAACTATATTGTTGCTAAGACTTTTAAAAGCTATACTGTATTTGATGCTACATATAATTAGCTCCGTCTCTTTTTATCTTATTTATATTATAATCTAGCTCTAATTAGGGGATTTATTTTTTCCATTTCAAGACAAATTTACGATAAAAAAGTGACGATTAAGCCATGTCTTAATGTGCAAAATTTCGATATGGTAATAATACCTCGATAGACGTTGTTTTTAGTAGTTTTAAACTGAAAGTGAAGCAACTCTCGCGATGATAGGGTGTGGAGTAGTGGCTAAAATAAAATCATAATTATCATAGAAAAATATTGACTTTAATAATCTGTTCATACGAATATTTCATTGTACAATTAATTTATCAAAAAAGCATGTGTGATAAATATTTTTTTATATATACTTTTACTATTATTATAAATTGTGTATTTTCGGCCCCCTTAAAAAAAAGGTTATATGTGGTGGAGCAGCCACATATAACATTGACGGGTCTCCCTCGAATGCGCGTACTTCGTACGGTCCTGCCTTTGATCCGTAACGTAACAATGTCACAACAACAATATTTGGATTATTGGACTGGCCCAAGGTTACACTATTCTGCCTATCAATTACAAAATAAATATGAAAAATGCAGTAAGTATAACCATGTAATGTTTTATATATGGTACTATTATTTTTTGGTTGTGTATTTTCTGCGACTCTGAATTCTGATATAATATGATGTACGCACCAAAATAAAGCACGAGTGCAGCCGATTGCGCATCAAATAATACTAAATTGAATGTAATTTTCCTGCGTTAATTTATTTTTACTCGAGATATCTCATCAGTATAGCAGTCGTATAAAATTGTAATCGGATGTCCATATAAAATCTAAGTACTGACAAGTAGTAGTGTCGAGTGTAAAAACAAAGACAATATAAGGAAACAATAAGTTTTTGTTAGCATATATAGGTAAGTACCTTTTTAAACATTAAATGTACATATAAACTACTTTTATTAATTTGTTTATTGTTTCATTTGTTAAGGTAGGCTGACCAGAGAGAAAAGAGTATATATAAGAAACCATTTTTTTTTTTGATTAGGGTTTGGCTTGGTGGTGGTTGGTGGTGGTCAAGTATTATGAGTTTTATTATAACTCATAATACATGAACTAGTAATTATTTTTATTTATTAAATGAATGAACTAATCATACTTTACAGAACATTTGGCTTTCGTCAACAGGTTCACATCATCTTTAATTTTTGCTCTAAAATCTTCACAACTTAAATTAACATTATATCTAACTCTCATTAACTGTTCTAATGTTGTCCCTCTCATCCGACTTTTTTCATCTATCCAATAATTTTTAATTTGGCTTAAAACTTTCGCAGGCCACATTAGTCCCAGGTAATGTAAAGATAAACTCGACAAGAACTTTCAAATCATTGTTGCGGCAATGAAATATTGATAAATTGTAGCCACTTGTTTATAGTGTTTTGGTTTGATATAAAAACTAAATTGTGCAGCATTTTACAAAGAAAACCCGTACCAATTACTACAGAAGCGGTAAATCACATTACTATGCAATACAAAAGGATATTTAGTGTAAAATTGTATACCGCCACAATTTCTTGTGAATAGAACTAGGGTCTTCACTCCGCGGCTTACCATATCGGTCGCTATCCCTCTTCAACTCATATAAATCCCATAAATCGAGATCCCACATTCTTGATTCCACCTTCTTCACATGGTCTATACATTTTATCCAATTCGCCGCATTTACTTCTTTGATTGCACCATTGAGAAGTTTTTTCACATCAGCTAACTTAAATGTATTTTCTCTAGCAACTTTCCCTTTTATTTGCGCCCAAATAAGTTCAATTGGGTTCAGTTCTCAGTGATATGGAGGCAATCGAATTACCTCCATTTCTCTTGCTTTGGCCATTTCATCCACTACATAGTTCTTGAATGCTGGAAAATGTTGCAGTGTCAATAATTCAGCTTTATGTATCGTGTTTATGTATGAATGAATCATCGTGTTCAAGGTTTCTTTCTTCCAGCCAGTCTTTAATTGCGCGCGCCACTGAGCAACGCGTTCCATTAGTTTGCATATCAAACGAAAGCACTATGGTGAATCGGATGTAACCTTCATTAAAATTTATATTCCATTTTCTCAACAAAGCAAATCACCAAACGATCGACAAAGCTAAACATTAACCAACCATCGATGCGTCAAAATCTCTGTTCATAACCGGCAGCCATTTTTATACCGATGACGTTACTCTGACACAGTTTTACGTCTTCTGTCTCCTGTCAATTTGCTCACATTGGCTAATGGGGATTGAACCCTCCTTTCCTGTTTCTACTTCTTGATTACCACTGACCAATGACATTTACGTTTATGTGGTGGAAATAGAAATGACACTTCTGTCTTTAAGGCTATAGTTCTGATCATGCGCGTTAGAGTGAAGAATCTGGCGTACTCTTGGTTGCATATGTACATAACGTCATACTGAAAGAGTCTATTTTAGGTGCCATATGGTGCAAAAACCAACCGTGCAAAAATTTTTCGAAAACAAGAAATAACAATTAAACAATATTATTATGTTAAAATTGTTATAAACTGTTAGTGTTTCCATGAGGCAAATTTTGTTTACAGGTTCTCTGGTGCACACTATTATATCCCATAAATATCTAAGTACCCATATAAAAAATAATAGTCCGTTACGTAAAACGAGAAAAATGTATACGAACATAATTACAGCAATTTATTCCTTGGCTACTGTGTGTTTCCTTTGTTATACTTTTTTCCGCTAAGGAAAATGGATACCAATTTAATTGTTCCCATATTTAATTTTTGTTACCTATTTTACCCGTGCAATAGTTCTATTAATTATTTATTTATGGCTATGATTATAATCACCAATATAATACTCAGAATATTATTTATACATTAATACAGGTCCTCTGATTTTAATAATAGTTCAATATAACTACATTTTTGAAGGCTGTTTAACATAGACAATTAACTCTAGGTAAATATGGGTATTTTGATTAGCTATTATATGATATTAAGTAATTTAGTATGCAAATAAAATTATTAGTAAATTTTACATACGCATATATGAAAAAGACCTTGATATCTATAGCAATTCCGGAGAAAATAATCTACACACATACAGACACATACACACAGAAACAGAGATCCTCTCAAGGAAGGGCACATAATTTTGATCTTATTATGGAAAGGCTTATATTCATACGATTATTATTATAGTTTAGCTCGGCGAGTCTAGTAGGCCCATGGCTTGCTTGACTATACGTTTCCCTTGCTTCCTACCTGGTCCTTTTCATTTCCATCTTATAATTTCTAAATGTTACAAGTCTTTCTCGTCCTCGGCTTTCCCTCTTGCTTTCGGTCTTCCTCTTCACTTCTTCCCTATAATAATTGTTCTCGTCAGCAGCATTATTGCCATTATTGGTATCCTTACCTCTGACATTATTTCAATGTGCCCCAGCCACCGTAACCTTTGAGTCTCTTTAGTTCGTTTGTTCTTCTAACCCATCTATATTCAATTCATTTCATTTCCTCAGTATCTGTCTCTCCCATACCTCCAGCCTCGTTTGTTTAACGGTTCTATTTAACGTCGATGTTTATGTTTGTATTAATTTCCTCCTCTATGTTTGGTCTTCGTGAAAATATAATCGCAAAGTATGTGAATTGCTCTACTTCTTCAATCTTGTATGCTGTCCCTCTATTGGTGCTGGCCTTTAAAAAAAGTTGTTTACTTGATATTTTTCTTCTGGCCACTCCATATACTTTGTATTTTTTTATGATTTATATGCAATCCCTTTGTTATATTGCCTTTATTACATTTTTTAGTTCAATTTTATTTATTTATATTTTGTGAGCACTGTTAGGTCGTCTGCAAATGCCAGGCACTAATATTTTGTTGTATATAAATAAGTCCTGATATTTTAATTCCTACATACATCACTTATGCCTTTTTCTAGTAGGTACGAAACTGAATAACACCGATGATAAGGTATATTCCAATATTTAAGTTGTATGTAAGTTTTTATTAACGTTATCATGCACACGAGAAAACTGGAAATTTTATACGGTATTTTTTCCTAGATAAAAATATATCCTGCATTCGTTCCACCGTTATCAGGAAACTGTATCACCAATGATACTAATGAATGTGGAAAGTGATTTAACCGATAATATCGACGACAACAACAGTATTATAAATATTTTAGGTATGAACCATATTTAAAAAAAATATGCTCTAGTCCTCTTTGTCACAGAAAGCCTGATAATTATTTATTGTGATATCATCTTATATATCTTGGTATAGGTATACTTAAGTACACTTTTACTGCTATTTTATTTTTGTATTATTCATATTTCATTAGATTTTATATTATTTCCATATACTTAGTCACAATAAATTATATTTTTTAGGAGAAATAATTTAAGTTTTAAAAATTTGGGTGCGAACTCCTTACACACATGTAAATACAGATCAACAGAGTTCCCACATATCCGTACGGTGCTTCATACCATTTTGTTACAGAAACCACCCTCTAATGTGACCCCGCCCTAGGTTTTTTATTTTTCTCAAAAACTGTTACTCTGACGATCAAAATGAATAGGACCTAAAATAGTCTGTGTAAAATTGTACATAATTTATGTTTAGTAAACTTTTTTATCTTTAACTCAATTCTCACAAATATGGTTTGAAAAATTAGGATATGTTGCTAAAGTTAGGCAAAAACGAGTAAAGTAACAAATATCTCGAAATACATTGCTCATGGCAAAAAATATGACTACAGAAAATTTTGTTATTACTACTATGTCTTATATTCGAGCCCGTTTCCACAAAAACCCGTGAAAAACGCGATACGAATGTCGAATGTTGTTCTAAAGCAGCACATGTAGGTGGTCAAGACCACTGCCACTGCTACCACTGTTTGTGGATTGCTGTAGATTGACCAACACATTTAGGTATTTGTTAAATGAAATGAATCTAAATTGATTTAACGATGTAACAATTCCAGGTGCCAGAGAAAATATTTGCGAGACTTGAGTTAAAGATAGAAAAAGGCAACATAAATGATGTAAGAATTTTATACCGAATGTTTTAAATCTTATTCATGTTCTTCGTCAGAGCAGTGGCGGCTGGTCCTAAGGGGCACAAGGGCACGGCCCACCCTTCATTTGCGCACCCTTCGCCTACATTTCATTATTGGTTACGAAGAACTATTCAAAACTTATTTCCGCCAAACATCCATTCCTCGCGCACTAGACTATGTGAAAATTTATTTCCGGGAAATGTTTTACGACGATCGATATTCTATCGATATGCGACGATTTAAGCTGGCCGGGAGTCACATTTCGTTGTTCCCTTAGTCTGAGTGACGTCAGGCCGCCTGAAGCGTGGTTTTCTTTCATCGCGAGTTAGAGAGTTGTGACGCAGAATCAAAATAGTACCGATAGTATTGTATTGCAGTGTGTAAACAAACTTGTGTTATAAGTTTATCGGTTTTAAAATCGTTCTCGGACTAGGACTAGATAATATAGTGACAATACAGAATAGTTTTAATCTGATTGCGCAGATTGTTGTGTGTTTAGTGCTCAATTTACTGTGTTTATTAAATATTTGTACTTTATCCGAATACTATATCCGAGCTTACAGAGGACTTGATCTGCCATCTGCCCCATCTGTTACGTGTTGTGGCAGATGGGGCGAAAACATGGGAAATTGTGTCTCATCTAAAAACATATATGGCTGTATGGACTTTAGTATTTTAGGAAATACTGACATGCGTGAACAATTTTATTTTGTGTATTTTGGGGCCATAAGTTAAAACATAATAAACAGGTGGAAAAAATCGTTACATTTTGCGTCATCTAATCATGTGTATAAAGTTTTGTGGAGGGTTAAAATTAGCCTTGAGAGGTCATGACGAGAAGACTTCGTCAATTCAACCAGGTATTTTATATGGGTTTAATTAATTTTGTTGTGTAGTTAGATTATGTTTTTTTAATTTATTTTTCTGTCCCCACCCTCTGAAAATACCCAGAATCCGCCACTGCGTCAGAGTAACTATTTGAGAAAAACTCAAAAAACAAGGGCGAGGTAACATTAGATCGTGGTTTCTGAAGCAAAAGGGGATGAAGCACCCTCCTGAGAGGTGAGAACTCTTTTGATCTGTATTTGAATATCTATTAAGAGCCTGTACTCAAATTTTTAAAACTATAAATTATTTCTCCTAATTGCCATATTAATTGCTAATTTGCTGTGACTAATAATGCACTTTAACAGTGCACAAGAGTGCATAAAAATATCCGTAATTTTTATTAAAATTATAGAGTGATTATTTTTGTTTATTTTATCTGTGCATTATATCTGTCTGTGTTTATTTTATTATTACATTTAATTGGTACCTAAATAATGTTTGCCGGTTGTTTTTTTGTTTATTTTATATTGTTTATGTGTTGACGATTAAATTATGTAAAAAAACTCATTTTATTATTGTGGTTGAGGGCCCTTGTAGGCATTTAGCCGGTGGGCCTCAACAGACCAGTCCGGCCCTGTATCTTATTAAATAGGTAAACATAATTATTTTTTACAAAGCAAGTCATCAGCAAGTATTAGCTGTTAGTATATACATATAAATGTAATATAGATAATCTGTAAACATTGCTGCAGGATTTCCCCAAAATAGAATTATCTCTACCTTAGCAGCTATGACTTGCTATCAGCATCTATGACAGTTTTTATCTCCCTAATATCTGCCTTTGTGTGGGTACCTAATTAATCTTAGATAACGATTTTTTCCATATCATAAGATCACTTACTTGTCTATTATATTTTGATTACACATTCATTACTTATGACACTTCATTATTAAGAAAACAACAGGATATTGCAACACAATGATAATATCGATGATATTAATGCAACACAATATTTTGTTGATAGTAAATAAGGATAAATAATGTTAGTTAAGGCGTTTAGCAAACATTATTTCTGCAGCGGTTTCAGCTTTTGTTAGTGGGCCTGGAGACGCAGTCCTATATTAAAAAAAATTTAGTTTTAATGCCTTTCGTTTTAATTCCTAAGTGCTGAGAAAAAAATGCTTCTCAAGGAATGATTTTCTAGGTGTGGATTAAATAGCAACCACCATGTTGATGCTAGTACTTGGAGCAGCTGTGGCAGCTGCTCTTTTTTATTATTTCATCGTGAAACCCTTCAACTACTGGGCAGAACGTGGGGTCAAACAGGGAAAGCCGCATTGGATAGTTGGGGATAGCTGGGGGACGCTTACACGAACACAAAGTTTTGCTGAATTCGTAAAGATGGTTTATAATCAATGTCCTGGTACAAGGTAGATGTTTTGTTGTCTTTGCAAGAATATAAGTATTTTAAATTTGACGTAGGAAATTAAATGCTTTGTATATGGATAATCCATTTTATATAACTTTTAGATACTCCGGTATGTACCAATTTTACATACCAACATTGGTACTGAAGGATCCAGAGCTCTTGAAGCAAATAACTGTTAAAGATTTCGACCACTTTACTGATCATCGATCATTTATATCAGAAGAAACGGATCCTTTATGGGGCAAAAATTTATTCGCTCTTAAAGGTAGCTTATTAAAATGACGATACTGATTACATAATACTTACTTTAAAGGTACTTCTAGGACAATCTTGGCGAGAAATGAGGGCTATTCTAAGTCCTTCGTTCACAAGCAGCAAAATGAAGGCCATGTTTGTACTAATGGCCGATTGTGCTGAGAATTTTGTTGATCACTTTAAACGAAAAGACCAAGGCGTGCTTACATTGGAAATGAAAGACATTTTCACGCGTTTCACCAACGATGTGATAGCTACGACTGCGTTTGGAGCAAAGGTTGATTCGTTGGATAAACCAAAGAACGAGTTTTACTTGATGGGAAAGGAAGCGACTGATTTTAGTTCTTGGTGGAAGACTTGCAAATTCTTTGCATATGTTATATCCCCTAGACTGTGTAACGTAAGTAAATACACGATTCTACAGATTTCAGTCCATAATTAGGTTTATGAATAAATGAACATTTTCAGATTTTAAAATTGTCAATTTTCGATGAGGAGGTCGGCAATTTCTTCTTGAATCTTGTCACTGATACAATAAAAATTCGGGAGGAGAAGGGAATCGTACGCCCGGATATGATACATTTGCTAATGGAAGCACGAAAGGGAAACCAGAAACTAGAAAATGGTACAGTCGAGAATGGCGTTCTTGACGCAGGATTTGCCACTGCTCAGGAATCAGATATAGGCAAGTTGGATCTTTCTAATAACTTTGCGTTTCAGATTTTTTTAAATTTATTTCTATGATATTGGAAAATCTGTAAGCAACAAACCTATTGGATTAATACATTTCACTTACAACACAGGGAACAGTCAAAATGTACCCTAAGGTTTATATCGATTTTTTCTTAGGGTGCATTTTGGTTATTCTTGCATAATTTTGCTGGTTAGTTCGCGCACTGGCGAAAGAATAATTTAGCGCATCACCATAAATTTATCATAATTTTGATGTTAGGTATTTTCCGAACCAATCATCCAATTTTGATGATCTTTTTTGCATTGTACATTACATTGCATTACAAGATTTTCATAACATCTTGTGGATAACAGTAGCAGTAATAGCAAATCCCAATAAGACTCAAACTATAGCCTCATATGTTCTTAACCCCTTTTTTGATTCACCTTCTTATCTTTATGATTAAAGGAGATACACATTTTTGTAGATGCAGTGCTACAAAAATGTGTATCTTTTTTATCTGTTTATCTGTTTTGACATGTGTTTCTGTTTTATTGACCTTTTTATGCACATTGAAAAAAAGAAAATGTTCTTACTTACAATATCAAAATTATGATAAATTTGTGGTGATGCACTAATTTCTTTCGCCAGTGTATTATTACAATTATCTTAACAAGTATTTATTTGTTGACTATGTATTTTAGTTAAGTCCAAAGTGCGTATGGAATTAACAGATTCGGATATAGCCGCACAAGGGTTGATTTTCTTCTTTGCTGGCTTCGATACGGTATCATCTCTCATGTGTTTTGCTAGTTATGAGCTGGCTCTCAACCAGGACGTACAAAATAGGCTTAGGAAAGAAATTTACGCTACTTTTGAGGAGTGTAATGGCAAAGTAACGTACGAGGGACTTGTTAAAATGAAATATATGGATATGGTCGTATCAGGTTAGTAGCAAAACCGCTTTAAGACCGAATAAATGCATATATGGAATGTTAACTTTTTCAGAGAGTTTAAGAAAATGGCCCAATGCTATTGCAGTCGATAGAGTCTGCACCAAGCCATACACAATACACCCGGCTACCACGGATGAGAAGCCGTTACATATAGACGTAGGGACAACAATGTGGTTGCCCATTTTTGGAATGCATCGGGACCCCCAACATTTCCCCGATCCTGACCGTTTCGACCCAGAAAGATTCAGTGACGAAAATAAGGGAAACATTAAACCTTACACCTATTTTCCATTTGGTTTGGGGCCACGTAATTGTATCGGTTCTAGGTTTGGCCTATTGGAAACCAAAATATTATTCTTCTATCTCTTGTTGAACTTTGAAATTGTGCCTGTGGAAAAGACACGTATACCCTTAACGATAGACAAGAAAACATTTAATTTGACTGCTGATGGAGGGTTTTGGTTTGGTCTGAAACGTATTAACAAATAATTAACACAAAAACCATACTTATATACTTAATCCAAATATATGTCGAAACTGTAAATAATAAAGGAAATAGTAGTAAAAACTACGTAATATATGCCCGTAATATTTAAGAATATTGATACTTTATATATTTTTGTTAGCATTTCTATAATATATATGTATATGAATAATAAAAAAATAATAAAAAAATTATAATTTAAATAATTTTTCTCGATACCGATTATTCCCTTGCTTCAGACAGTAATAAATTACATACGATTTTTACTTCCACAACATTATACTAGCAACCGTCACGTATCGCAGTTCACTTCATTTAGTTCTCTTATTAGAGAAGATATTATAGGGTCTTATTTATACCTCAACATGTTTTTGAAGTGAATACTTCTTTCGCCGCATGAGAGTGATTTTTGAGGGTCGCGTGACGACACATTTTATAACATTTTCGTCTCGCAAGTGAGATAAAGCATGACAGATATGAGGGAGAGAGAGAAAAACAGAGATATCGAATGCAGCTATGACATGTGTTCCACAAGTGTTCTAAAGCGGAAAACAATTTTGAAATAATTTATAAACGATCGTGACAGAATCGAATTAACCAGAATACAATATTACTTGTACATATCCTGCTGAATATATCTGGATTGGGTTTTCGAATCGGATTCAAATGGATGATGATCTTCTTGCGGAGGATGCGTCCTTGCCACTACTTCACTTTCTTCGTCAGAAATTCGGTTTAGATATGAATAACGATCGAAACATTGCCACAACTAAATCAGGAATAACCATTGCTGCTATATTCTCGAGAAATCTACACCATTTAGAATCACGAATTAACATATGTGTCACATTTCAGTTACCATCAAGCCAATATGTACAATACCCCCCCATCTCTCCCCCCCCTCTCCCCCCCCTCTCCCCCCCTCTATCACTCTATCTCTATCTCAGTCTCAACGAATCGGTAAAGGAAGGTATTCACTCCTATCACATGTACTGTGCTGCACGGGGATTTTTTCTATTTTTATACTATTTTTATGTATGCTTTAATAACTGAATTCAACATCGACGCACTACAACTATATTAAACTTACTTTAATCACAATATTAATTAAATTAAATTGTTTAGAAAAAAGTTTTTCTAGATATTTTGAAAATGCGTGAATCCCCCAGTTGATTGTGGTCAACAGGTGCGAGTGTACGATTTCGGACCTTTCTAAGAGCATCCCATATATACTCTATGGGATTTAAATCGGGACTGAGAGATGGCTATTCCATCAACTTAATAGCAATAGCTTTCAAATATATATATAGACTTACAGACTTTGAAGGCCTTTGGAACGATATTACAACTTGTAAATCACTCTCCTGCCCTTCGTTAAACGTGATGCCAATCAGGAGAATTGAGACTAACCCTCGTTTCATCTGAGAATAAAACATTCCTCAAATCATTGACAGTCCGGCAACCGCAATCTCCGCCAACGATTAAATCTCCGCATCATTTCTGTCAACCGCAACCTTCGAAATGTTCTCTGGTAAGTAATGGGTTCTTTGCCGGCTTTCTGCTGAGTAAACCATATTCATGTAAATATTTTCTGACTGTACTATAAGACTGTACTACTATCCTCTATAATCTATGACTACTAGTACTATAAGACTACTAGTACTAGACTGAGCGTGAGCGTTGAGAAAGAACTCAATTTTTAACACAGCACCAGCAGCTCTCCTGCTTCTTAAAGCGGATTGCCTAGTAAAACACTCATCCAAATGCCAGAAGAGGTCCAAACTCCAAAGCCTGCTTATTAAGGAAGGATGAAGTCAGAGACTGATTTCTACTGTGATACTTTACGGTTGCTAATAAGTATACCCTACAGGGTGTTATTAATTTTCGAAAAAAAAGCACAATATTTTTTTTATACCGGTATAAAACGAAAATCTATTTTTTTTCAAAAATAACGAGCACAATGAAATTATCTAGCAACTCTACTATGCAAAAAAAGTTTGAAAATTTGTGACATTTAATTTGTTCTTAAATTTGATCAGTTTATGTTAATTATGTTTATGTTCAGATGGGAGTTAATTACGTATATTAAGTCATTATAAATACTTTTTATTATTTCGATATTTATTGCTAAATATCCAATAATTAGTAAAGTTGTTTAATTAATAAATTTCCTACACAATTATGCTATTTTTGCATATACTCATTGCGTATGTCATTATTTTAGATATTATTTATCGGAGTTGCAGTGTGGTACAAAATTAGTAAGGAAAAAATTTTATAAGCTCTAGCTGACAAAAGTCTAGTGTCAAGTTAAAATATTAAGGTTCTTGAAGGGCGCAATAAATTCTTAGTTTGATTATTAACACAGGTAAATATTACTCTAAACAATTATTAATTCTATTACTTTTTATCTGTGGAAAATGTATTACAAAACTTTTTAGTAGCGCCACCTACTGGTCATTTATTGTATCACTGTTGTCACAACCCGAGGAATTCCCGTCTGAAAATTACTCTTTTGAATGTTCTATAAGAAATACATGGCAGTCAAATTTGTTGAAATGTGTTTGGGAATTCATTTCAAATTTCGCGCTTGGATTTTCCTAACATAACTAATATGGTCAATTTTAATTAAAAAAACTTTTTTTATGATAACTTTTTATATGATAAAGTACAGTTTCCTTTGAATTTCAAACTGTATGTTGAATGCGCGTGCGCACCATCCATCTGACCGTAATTCATGGTGTAGTGTTCTCTGATCACAGATCCAAATTGAAGGAAGAGCATTCTTCCCTCTTTATCTCTTTGGGCCATGCTGTGGTTCCTGGGTGGTGTGGTGGCGTAGCCACAGAGTACACAAAATGTCTAAAATAAAAGTGTGTGTTTTGTGATTGACAAGACAGCACCACAGTTTATAGCCTTGTGACAGCACAGAGAACATTTTTCTCAGCGATAAATGTCAGAATAAAAGTAACCCCAAATTCCAATTTTAGAGATGTTGGATTGATGCTTGTGATGATTTGATAGATACTATTGATAGTGTGGTATCTAGATTTTGATCATTTTGGGCAATAATAAAACCTATATTTTTCGCATTTTACAAATTCAACAATGAAAATAAACGAAAAAAATCTCTCCGCATTCGCGGTTTCAGCGACTCCAGTCGACAAAGAGGGTTATTTAAATAAAAGAGGTGAAGTGAACAAGAACTTCCAAAGACGGTACTTTGTTTTAAAGGGGAATTTGCTGTTTTATTTCGATAAAAAGGGTGATAAGGAACCTGTGGGGGTTATAATCTTAGAAGGATGTTCGATAGGTTCGTACACCTTGGTAAGTACCGACACGATGTGATTTTAATAATAAATTGTATTTGTAGAATTAGCGGAGGATGATGAACAATTTAGTTTTAAAATCGAATTTCACGGTATCAATAATAGGAGTTATGTACTTGGAGCAGAATCACAGGAATCTATGGAGCAGTGGATGAAGGCGTTAGCTTGTGCGGGCTATGATTATATGAAATTGATGGTCGCGGAATTGCAACGACAGTTGGATGATATTGAAGGTACGTTGTTGAAATATTGTGAGTAAAATGTAATAGGTATCTATATTAGTCGGCGGGAAACATTGATGGTTTTTATGTATTTTTACAACTTATAACACAACATTTGCAAACTCCCATGTTTCAACAATGATTACATATTATAAGACGTAAATATGAGGTGATGTGACCTTTAAAATGCAAGACTTTGCCACGGCCTCCCTACCCAGCAGCTATCCGGGCCTAATACAGAACATGATATGTTTTGCAAAAATGTTGTTTTGTCCCTGACCAATCAGAATGCAACAAAACTCTATCCTCATTAATTTTATTCATTAGAGAGCATCACAACTGTCGCACACAAAAATATTAAAAAGTTAAAATAGCTACTAATATAAATGTATTTTGCTGCTATTTTTGTTCTTTTAGGCACATAAATATAAAATAATAAAACCTTAGATAGCCAGTCAATATCATTATATGACGAAAAACAATATTTTATAATCATGTTATGTGACAACTCCCGTTATTGATAAAATAAACTGTATACATAAGGTAATAAATATCAATATCAATATATACCTGATAACAAGGTTTAAGTTACATTATCTAAAAATAATGTATTAATCATATACCTAGTAAATAAGATAAGCATTATACGCATACACACTAAGTACCTGACAGTTTCCCAATGTCAAATTATGGAATCCAAACTTGATAGCTACGAGAGCGGCAATAGTAAATTCTTTGTATTTTTAGAGACTCCATTACCGCTACCTTTAACTCAAGGTGTAAATTCCCCAGTACCTCCGCCCAGGACAAGACATAACCCTTTCAATAAACCTGACAACAACCCACACCAGCGATCGCACAGCATGAGGTCTACAAGCTCCACCTCAAGTTAGTAGATAATATATTTTTAATTCTAGGTAACCTCTACTTGAACTTTATTCTCTACTTCACTTTCTCCAGAACGTACACATTTTTTTAAATTTCTAGTGAAAATTAAACGAACGAAATGTGCAGACTATACCTAATAGTTGTCATTTGTTTGCGATAAGAAATTTAAGCCATGATTTTTAAGATAAACTAATTGCTTGGTATTTATTACTTTCAGGTAGATTGGACGAGAGCCGCGTACCGGATACCTGTGCAACAGCAAAGATCAGTATTAGCTTTCGGGAGCTACACAACTCTTACGGCAGACCAATTTTAAAGGACTTTAATTTCTGGAAGCATGAGCAGAAGGAAAAAGTTGAAACTAGTAATTTAATCACCTTTTAAGGAAGGAGATCTTATTGTGAGTTACTGTGTTTTTTTCAGTAATCCACGGTTTATAAATATTGTATATTTATTTGTCGTCGCTTAGATGTCGTTTTATAAATCGGCTATAAAGTTGTAACAATTGTAAAAATGTAACAAACTTTTTGTTAATAAGTTTTATATTTTTATTAATTTTTCTTAAGTAAATTGATACCCATGTTATTTGCCTATTATTTATAGGCTATTTTCATGATCCCTTAGATGACATTGACTGTCTTAAGTTCGGTTTCCCTTTAGAGCGTGTTTTTTAGTTTTTAAACCGAGTTTTGTATCTAAATAAGAAACTGCATGTTTCAAGGGCATATGTTAAACAACTGTATCTTAAACAAATAGCTACTACAACTATGATGAGTACATTCTATATTGTGGCGAATGCGCCAATGTGAGAACAAATTTAATATCCTGATTTTTGATGATCCTGGTGAGGACATTAGGATTGTCAAAGTATTGTATTGTCATCGGTCCTTGATAAGTGTGCAAAGTTTCGCTTTAATCTGTTGTGTTCAAGTGGGTGAAAATCTCGTTTGAAAATTCCGTTACCGTGTTTATAAATGTTTATAATTACAAGAAATTACAAAAAAATAGGTGAGGAGCTCTCACTATTAAACGCGAGACAGAAGCGCAACAAATCTATTTGTATCAGCAACATAAATTATTAATTAATTAATTTCCTCTCCACATAGTCAACCACATATTATGGTGAATTTTTCACATTTTGTCTGCTAGATAATGTGTAATTTTGGTAATAACGTAACACATTTTAAATACACACGATAACATTTAAAGGATACATTATTACTTAACTCTTGTATGCAATGAAACTTATATTGGTACAACGAAAAATGTAACTCTAAGTCACCGACAATACTGAGGAGATCCGAAAGCGAGGGCAATGGGACTTCACTGAATTTTTTTATTTTGAGCACAACTTCTATGTATAAAAATATGTGACGTCACATCCTTCCTTAGTGACGTCACAGAGTCTACGACCTTGAACGTGATACTACGGTGTATTCCCAGCATATTCCCAGAAATCCCAGCATTTGACCACTTGTTTCATAGTTCATTTGGCCGCTTTCCTGCGCAACGCCTACCGAATATCGCTTTTATCGCTGTCCTTCATACTGATCACGCGGAATTAGAAATCTTGTTTTTTTTGTGAAGTACATGTTTTATTACAACGTTATGCTATGTTTTTTAGTATTATTTTTATATTTAAAATTTCAGTCATGTTCCCTATTGTTAATTTCTATATGCATTCCAGAGATTTTAAAGATATTAGTGCGATGACAAACAAGCTAAGGAACATTTGGAGGAATAATCTTCACCATTAACAAATAGAAAGTGTTTATTACTTAAAAGTTTTATACTTATTTAAACAAACTTACATTATACTTGGTAACTAATATTTGGTACTAAATTTGGTAGTAATTAATCTCTTCTAAATACATACCATGGGCGCCAGCAGAAATTATCCAATATTTTTTTGCTTCTGATTATCACCCGTCACTGACATAATTTTATAAGTATATCACAATTTTTGTCACATATGAATAAATATTGTAGAGCATACCTTTCAACCCCTTCGTGACACCCATAATTATTACTTGAGTTAGTAGATGCTTACATCTATTGCGTTGACTAGTGATTTGAAAATTTGACTGCTTCAAAAACCTTCGAATAGACTGGTCATTCAGATATAAAATCTACTAATAGTATCAAAAAAAGTGACTAGCTTTAAGGCCAAATTAGCACCTTGCCAACCAAAATTGACAAATTGTTATTGACTGGCTATACACCGTGATCAGTTACTCAACAAAGCGGCTCTATTTTGGATGTCATTCATGGTATAATATGGGGCAAAAAATATAGGTAGAAATATGTAGCTATATGGCCATATTTGTATATATTTTTACCCCAAAATGAATGGATGAGGTCCAAGGTTACATAGCATTAACTGTTCACCCTGTATAGTTGCCGTTCAACTACTGACGTATTATCCAATGGTTTATCTACGTGCACGTATTTTGTATTATTTTTTCTTGTAAAATATATTAACATGGTTTTCCTCCACAACGTCTGTACTGCCAACTACGTCCTTCCATAGGGAGAGATCAACAGCTGGTAGAGCTTCGCATGGAACAAGAGCATTGCTAAAAAGTGAAAATACTTTTTAGCAATTTTACATTAATAAATTAATGCATAGTTTACAGATAGGCATATATTACCCGAGCGATATCCTTTCAAATCCCCGCGGTTGCATGGCCACTATATGGTGACCGTTATTACAGAGCAGTCTCGAAATGCTAGCTTTACGTATTTCTTGCAACTGTTCTAAAGTAAAACCTGTTTCCGCATGGTTTTCAAACCAGAATCTGTCACCAACTCTCGTTCTGTGAAACTGTTCTGTTAGTATGCATAGGAAAGTTGGACCTGCTAGAGTTCCTGGTACGTGCGACTCCAAGGAACCACCCACTGTCAGATCCACGTCATCAGGGCATTCATATAATTGCGATAACCTCTCTATGTTCTACAATAATTATATAATATATAAACTTTATTATATTTTAATAAAGTGAAAAACTAAACGGTTAACAAAAATATAGAAATAAGTATATAAAAAAATTAACATAAACTAACAGTATCTTAATACAATCAAGTATATATTTTATATATTGATATTTTTCTTTTTATATATTTTTTATTTAATATCATAATGCTGATTAAACTTAATAATAAACTTAAAAAAATCTCAACACAACTCACACATATCAGCCAGTGCTCTAAATAACATCCATGAATAAGATAATTTTTTTTTTGAAAAAAATCTAATGTCGCTATCTTTTAATATTAAGGGCTGCTGAAATTTAGAGTTTGTAGTTCAATACTTGTATTTTACATAAAAAAATACTACAATGACATATTCGCTCTCTATTTTTTGGAAATTTAATGGTGATTCTTAAAGACATATGAGTTGACAGGACAGGCCCAAAGCCCAATTTACTATGGGACCTGGAGGTGCCTGTTATTTGTATTTTGTTTTATTGAATTCTGCGGAAAATTTCAGATTTGTTTCATATTTTTGTTTACTGTATCTCCGAAGTGAAAAATTAACATAGGGCCAAAAATAGTCAGACTGCACTACTACTGATTTTTGCAATTTGATGCAACGAAATAATTGTAATTACATGCATCGGATAAAGGTAATCTGTATTGTTGTCAATGGATGACGCAGTGTCTTTAAAAAATAAAATATTTTATTATTTACCTCGTGGCTTATGACATCCGAAAAGTCTTCAAAACAAGTAGCTTTTGGTAAGCCACAGAAAGCTCTAAAATCATTGTAAGAGGCAAGACCGTGGTCTCGGTTCCTCTGAATGTCACTTGCCTTTAAGTCGGAGCCAAAAAATTGCTGAGCTCTGAACAAGAACTGGGTAATCTGAAATATAATTAATTTGCTTTCCGTTATAATGGATAGTGTTTTATAAAACGGGACTTGCGCGTACCTCAGCAGTGTGAAGCTGGTCTGACGCCATTTGGGATTGCGTGTTCAGGCCACGAGTTAAATCATCAAAATTGTTACCTTCTTCTAGGATCTGCGGTCGATTGAACCAGTCGCTAATCCGTAAACTGCCAATGCTGGATCTTTCTTCAGTTATCAAACTAAAAGTGAAAGATCAATTTATACTTATAGGTACTACGCTCATAGTGTAATTTTATTTGTATAAGGAATTTATACTTACTGTAGATTTCCAGCAATCAACGAATGGAAGTATCTAAAAGCAGCGGTGGCATGTTCATTCAAAACTGCCGGGTTTACATTAGCATTATAGTCATTGACAAAACCATCAGTCTGCCAGATGATACCATTTTTTACAGCATTATCCAACCCGATGAAGATAGGCAGCCACTCGTAGTAAGTAATATGCTGGTGCTGAGCTATGTTTATTTTCCTTGCTTCCTGAAAAATAATCTCATCGTCCCAATGAGGGTTTATGTGGCATAGAATATCGGCTATTCTGTTATGTTCCCGAAGAAGAATTATCTGGAGAATTGTGAGCTGCGGACTCTGGTTAGCCCTCACGTCACCTAACAACAACATAAAATAAGGTAACTACAATTGGCAATATACTACTGGCTGGAAATGATAAATTGGAGTACGTTTCGTGTGTGACATTTGGCTTAATATGAACCTCTATTCAAATGACAAGCGGAGATTATGTCTGTTTGAAACAAGAAGTTTCTGGTTGTAACTAATTGACAAGCTTCTGGGAAAAATCTCCCATGTCTTTTTTAAACAAAATCGAGTATAAGAACTATAAATCTTGGAGTTACTACGTGACTACATTTGGAATCTGTAAAAATCTCACAGCAACCGTGATATATGGGTGTAATTTCATTTGCCTGGTTGCCTGCCGCTCCAGTCTGGGTCTGTCTTTTACATAAATATATCAAGTCTTAAAACATATTTATTAATTTTCCCATAAAAGTACTTTTTGGACATGAGGTTTTTCCCAAAAGTTCCTCAATTTACCAGATGAATGTGTTTAGTTGTCTTACCGGTTAAATAACAAGCATCTTCTGGTTGTATAAGTGCACACATTCCAGAAGCGTTGAATGTTCGAGGTGGCCACTGATGTCCTCCCCTGACATCGACGCTGAGACGTCCCCCTTCGTACTCCCTAACTTGTTCGTGGACTTCTGGTGCGCTACCATAAACAATTGAGAGATCGAGGTAGTGAGTGACTGATGTTAACTGAAAATCATTCAACGGCAATGTTTATTGATGTGATTCCATGTAATCTACTGAATTTAGATTTTAATTTCAAATAGCACTATTAGTAAAGGATCAATAAAGCACCAATAAAGGATTTTAGTGTAAAGAAGATATGTAATATTTTTAGAATAAAAGTAATAGGAATATATTAGAGCATATTAAAACAATATTAGAGCATTGTAAATATTTTCCCTTAAAGGGTACATTAATCAGTGTGATGGCGCAGTAGTTTACATTCTGGATGATGTTAAAGAACACACGGAAATAATAACGATAGATAGATTGAAAATATTGCACACTGTATTAAAATTGATCACAAATATAAAATGTTGCATTGAAAGAGCTGCTATAATAAAGAAAACAAGTAAAAGGAGATCAAAATTGACACCTAGGGCACGTATGGATAAGTGAAGCTATTATTAACTCTTGTAATACTAAGGAAAATTTGTATGAAGTTTGGAAAATGCAACCTAATGATGAAAAAGCAAAACAAGACGTATGAGAAAATTTTAAATAGTTATAAAAGTTGCAAAGCAAATGTATGATGGCCTGCATATTGTAAATAATAGCCACAACCCAAATAATCTCTGGAATGTTATAAACCAAAAGCTAAGCAAAGATAAAAAACAAAACGCACCCATAACACATATTTTTAATAAAAATAAACAATTAGTAATTGATCAAAAGGGAATTGCAAACATAATGAATGAGTATTTTTGCAATGTTGGATCTGAATTGAGTGATAAAATACAGATGCCTACCGACAAAACATTACAATTAAATATCATTAATAAATTAGATTTGAAAAATAATAAAAATACCAAAACAATAAAAGCCTTAGCGGATTTTATAATTATTCTCTTGCACATTTATACAATTTATGTATAACAACTGCAATTTGGCCAGTGGCTCTCAAAAGTTCAGAAATCGTTCCCATTTTCAAAGCAAAGGATAAAAAATATGCAGATAATTACAGACCTATTTCCTTAATTTCAAACCTAGCCAAAATTTTTGAAAAACTGATCTACAAGAGACTTTATACCTTTTTTGATTAGTACAAAATCCTTTCTAACAATCAATATGGTTTTATTAAAAACAAAGGAATCAAGGACTTCAAATTATATCACAGACTTTATATATGATAATTTAGACAGTAGACCTACAGTCACAGCATTCCTAGATCTAGCAAAGGTCTACAGTATCTTTTGATACTGTAAATCACAGTATGCTTTTTAAAAAATTATATATATATATATATATATATATATATATATATATATATATATATATATATATATATATATATATATATATATATATATATATATATATATATATATATGGAATCAGAGGAAATGCCCATAATCTATTGACTGATTTTCTCAATAACAGAATACAGAGAGTTAAGATTCAAGAGACTGTTAGCAATAACCTAATCATCAACACAGGTGTTCCGCACGGTACAATTTTGGGTCCCAGCAAATACAAGTATTCAATTACCAAATAGAAATAAGGCTGTTAGTAATAAGAGTAGTTATAATACTTCAATAAAAATTTATAATAAACTACCAAATAACTTAAAAATATTGCAAACAAAAAAAAAAGAGAATTAAAGAGTGGATTGAGAATAGTATATAAATCTCTGAACTAATTATAATATATGAAAGTGGAGTTTTTGTGTTTTTTTTTGTAACCAGTCCCACCAACAGATAACTGTGTTTATCTCTGTCGGGGTCCATGGGTAATTTTGTAATCTATATAACTTGTATTTGCTGGTTAATAAATAAATTAAAAAAATTAAAAATATGTACTCACTTGTTCAGCTGGTTGAGTTTCATCAACACAGTCCATGTCACGATCGGTGATAGTCCTGATGAAGTTCATGCACCTAATATTGTTCATGGAATGCACTGGATCATTCTCTGGAATAAGAATTGGGAAACAGAATTCCGGAATACCCGCCAATTCCAGAAGTTGGCCTTCCCTTGTACAGCACCTTGACTGACGAGACTCTAAAATACCCAACAACGATGGAGCAACAACAACGATCAATTAAAAAGAACCTTTGCAGAAAATATACTGAATATCCAAAAATATTTGAAACGACAGAAAAAACAAGACGGAGTTTATAGTTACTTACGTCCTGGGATATTGGCAAGTGTCAAGCTCATGTCATGGGTTATGATTTGCCCGTACTGCATAGCATTCAGTGTAAAAAAAGGGTCTTCTATTGGTGGCGCAGGATATAATAGCAGACTGACTTGTCTAGCCCCAGGCAGAGGATGTCCACTTCTAGCAAGTGTTGGAGTACTAATTCCTATAAAAAAATATCTGGTTTATCTTTACACATACAAGTTATGGTCTACCTAACCATCTCCATATAAAGGCGGAAGCAGTCTATTGTAGCGAGTATTAGATGATCCTAGTATAGGGTTTAGCAAGTTATTACAAGATCCATCGATGGCTCTGTATCTAGAAGCCGGGCAGTGTTCTGGCATTCTGCTACATCCGAAGGTGGAAGGAAATGTAGGGTGGGGTTGCGGTGCAAATGAACTTCTCCTAAATGATTTAATAGCAAAAAAAATATTATTCAAAAATGACTAATGTTTTATGACTTTATAAACTTGACTATATAGCTAGGGTATTGACTATATAGCTAGTAGAATTTTCCTTAACTTTTAGATGGTATCAGTATTGATATCAACTATATATTTAATAAATTCTACATTTAGTTTTATTATCTCTAAAATTATATTACAATAAGACTACCACTCTATGCCTTGAAAAGAGGTTTGACACATTATACAGGTGGACCCCTGGATTGACGCACGTGTAGGTCTAAATGATTAAATATTTTTAATTTTGATATGTCCTTTAGGGGTTACCGTGATGGATAAAAACAAATAAAATTCAGTTTTTGGCTAATCTCCAAATATGTGAATATATGTCAGAAATATGTTCAGCCCTGCTTGGATAGCAGAGATAAAGAGAACACAACTAAACAATTTTTGGTCATTACACTTATTCTGATCCAGGGACATGCTGTATATGAGCCCGTCCTATATAAATTGGTCCAGTCACATGGAAACTTGTTTTGGATTCAACCATGATAAATAACAGGCCTACAGGTGTGTTGGTGCCGGAGTATTTGGAGCTGATAATGATGGAGCCTTTTCCCCTTTTGTTTACCAAAATTCCCTAGAAAGGGAAAATTCCCTGCGGTTGGGAACACTGGTACATTTTAGGTTAACTTTATAACAACCCTTTCCTAAATACAAATTTCACGCGGGGCCACCAACTTCGACCTACCCTGCACGACGAGAACACACAAACTAATCGTAAGTCTATTTGAAGCGTTGTCTGTCACTTCACAACTTCACTTAAGTAGTTTTCAGATATATTACTCCATCTGGTGGATTTTCTTGGAACTAACTAGAGAGCAGAAGAACAATAGGGCAAATATACAGGAATCGATCCTTGTATATTATTATTATGTATAATTTAAAACGTCACAAAATGGAATTGGAACTGCATATTTCGTGTAGAAAAAAAACACTGATCTAAAAAGTAGAGCAGATAGAGAAAAACTGATTTTATATTTAAATTAAGCGCCCCAAATATAGCTAAAATGAGTTCTAAAATCCTAGGCATCAAATTTTTTTTTGTAGGCCTGTGTAATCTAAATATATATTGTAGACCAATACTCGTGGAATATGAAAATAGCCATATTATCAGTCTTAGTTGTTTAATTTATAACTATTTAATTTATAACTTATTTTCAGTTTATAACTATTGAGAGTAGTAAAAAATTCCTGAACCCATTACACACTCTACACGTGGAGAAATATGTTGTAACAAATAATAGTTTTTTGCCCCTGCATCAAATTTAAAATAAAATTTGCTAAGAAAGTCTCTCCATAACATCAATTCTTAAATTCTTATAAAAGATATTGATAATAAATACAGAAATAAAAGTAATAATACTCTTGTCAATTATTTTGAAAAGTTAATGGCCAATGATATGTACACATAATTTTTGGCATTACAATTTGTAGCTTTGTAAATAAACAATAGCTATGAGCAAATTCTATAGAATCCCAATATTTTCAAATAAATTCTTATATTTCATATGACTTCTGCAATTCATGATTTTTACATTACCTCTCATCTCCAATGCCAAACCCTTTTTGTGGTATAAATGTATCTCCTGTACTGGGTGTTTCTTCGTCTAAGTGTACTTCGTAGTATGAGTGAAATCCGGCTATGGCGAGAAAAACTTGGAAGAGACACACCACTATATCCCACATTGTACTAGAACATAGATATATAATTTATTCAGTTAATAGCACAATTAATTATTGGTAAAACCATATTAACATTAAACATTTTAGTTAAAAAATTGCCATGGTAACATATTGACTATGACTCAAACATTCAAAAAATAAATATAGATAATTAAAATGTTAGATTCAAAAAATAAATATAGATAATTAAAATGTTAGATTTCCATTCAAAGGTCACAGAATTATAGTATTACTTTTTCAATAAAAACTGTTGTACTTTTAATTCACAACTTAAAATCTAATGATTTGATATCGTCGGTCTGTTTGTTATAAAACCTAGGTCCAATAGTTATTTGTGTAACAGGTGCGGAAAGACGGCGATTGCGGCGAGATGCAGTTAATAAGAGCATATATATAAGAGCAATTTGTCTAAATTGTACATCTTGTGAAAACAGACCACTTATTAATTTAAAGCAGGTAATGCAAAAACAGAGCATTTACCATTTTTAGGGTTCCGTACCAAGGTGTAAAACGGGACCCTATTACTAAGACTCCGCTGTCCGTCTCTCACCAGGCTGTATCTCATGAATCGTGATAGTTAGACAGTTGAAATTTTCACAGATGATGTATTTCTGTTGCCGATATAACAACAAATACTAAAAACTGAATAAAATAAATATTTAAGTGGACTCGCAACAAATGGATGCTATGCTAATGTATGCTAATAAATGCCGGAGTCGCCGGTCGGACGAAATTAATTAAAAGCTTCTGTGATTTTATAGATAATGGTACGGAACCCATCGTGCACGAGTCCGACTCGCTCTTGGCTGTTTTTTTTTATTACAGCTTCTGTAATGTTATATACCTTCTTTATACAATGGTGCTACTTTAGAATATTCATGAGAAGTACGGATCCAAAATTGCTTCCATAAATAATATGCTTTATCAAAACATTACTAATATGATGCATAGCTTTTGCATGAGAATTACTAAGTTTTTAGTAACTCAACCCAAATTAAACAACAAATTATTTCTACTCGCTCTCTATTAAACTAGAGATAAAAAAGGCCAAAAGACTTGCAATGGGCCATTGCACTGATTGTTTTTATTGCTTTATATGTGACAGTGATTTATAAAAAAAATCTTTTTTTATTTGTCATTTTACGAAATATAAGTATGCTTCACAGAAGAATTCTGCTTGTGTTTAAAGCCATAAAATGTACTTTAATTTGAGCTTACATATACAGGGTATCCGTTACTACCAATTAAATAAAAATGAGATAACTTTTACCGCAAAATTTAGTCAAACACTTTGTTGTTATTCATTTTAAATGTTCAACATACAAAGGTGGTTATTTGAATACAATTAGATGATAGTGAAAACGAGAGAATTTGTAATTTCTTTATAATATTTTAAATTAAATTTTACTACAGTTCATACAATATGTATGTATAGTTGAACGACCGGCAACTCTGACCTACACAATGTTTTTCATTGGCGTAGACATTTTTTTTTTCTTAGGGGGGTGAAAGTAGAAGGTTTTTATATGCATATTTTCAACACCACAGCTGATATTGAATGCAAGTTTCCACACCACTTATGAAGTATTGCTTTCAGCGCGTTACCATTTTTTAGTGGGTAGTTCGCCAGTAGCCATATTTCCCACAAGTAACAAAAATAAATATGTACAAAACAGCTAAGTACCGAGAAAAATAAACTTTAAAACGGAAAAATAAAATAAATATACTTGCGATTGAAATACAATCATATTTATTTATGTAAGTAGGTACCTACCTAATCTACCAAATCGTTAACACTCAACAAAGACAAAGATTATTACAGACAAGCTTTGACAAAGATCAGAGCTTGTTTGTTAATAGGTACCTACATAACTAAACCGAGACTGAATTCAACACATTTTTAAAAATCATTACAATGCAATACATACCTACCTACCAGCTTCTCATCGCAAAGCGATTCCAATACACACACTTTTTATAGCCAATCAAAATTAGAAACTGACCTTGAGGTATTTTACCGTCATTGAAAATTTTCCTTTCTTTTGTGGCTAGGTAGGTACACGGTTATAATTTTATAAACAGTCTATAGAACTTTTAATTTTGCCCACTGATGTAAATTATTAATGTGTGATCTAGGATGGTAGGTACCTACATAAAAATAAAGTCAATGGACAATAGGTACCTACTTATGTAATAAACCAGAGAGCGTTTTCAGTTCTGTAAATCCCAATAAAATACCTAACTTATATCGTTGCATTTAGCATTTATAACCTAGCGGCCTCAAGCACTGGAATATTTTTTGGATAAAATTATTTGAGAAATGTCTTAAGTGGAGGATGTAATAGGTACCTACCTACCTCAGTACACGTCAGTACCTACTTCGAGCAGCCCATAAATCAACTTTTTTTTCTTAAAATCGGCTCTGCTCTAACACCCACTATCCATTTTTGCCGTCAAATAATATTTTCCTTAAATTTTTTTAACATGCCTATCCTATCTCGTAAATAAAGCGAGGTCTGGTGGAAATCTACGTTTTTCAGGTTTCATACGAAACGAACAAACATGTTTGCTAACCGCCATACTCTTTTATTTCAACTCTCGTAGCGATGTATACCTACATAGGTAGGTATATAAATAATATATTAGCAATTCCCGCGAACACGCCACCGTAAGATATGCGAACCTGATCCTATTCGATCCGAGAATCCGATCCCGATCCGAGAGATACGATTCCAATAAGTTAAAAAGAGATATACTGCTCGAATATTCGTTATTGGAAAGGTCGTGGATCGGCGTTGCCGCTTTTAACTATAAAAATAGATGTTTACGTAATTGTCATATTTAAAGTAGACGAAAATAAATGTAAAAACGTAACATCTTGGCCTATAGTATATTATTGTGTGCACAATTATTATTTAATAACATTCATAAATAATATATACAACTTTAATATAGTATTATGGAATTTGATATTTTAATTGAATACTGAGAAAATTGAGAATTACATGTGGCAACTGCGCGGTATCTTATATGGGGTCAGTTAACTATACATACATATTGAATAAACTGTATATACTGATTAAATTTAAAAAATATTACAGTATCTCTAAAATAAAGAGATACAGATAAACCAGATTAGGGATAAAAGTGGTTTAATAAACACTTTGGAGAGAGATGGGTTGGAAGATATGGTCCAATTGAATGACCTGCTAGGTCACCTGGCCTATCGCATATAGATTTCTTTTTATGGGGTATTTTGAAGCTAAAAGTTTACTCTGTTGTTGGCCTTCCACACATTTTAAATGTTGCAACAAGGAATAAGACATGTAATCACAGAAATTGATAGGCCTACTATAATCCACAACGTATAGGGCGAGTTCATAAGAAGAGCTGAAAAATGTGTGGATATTAGAAGGATAATTACATTGAACAACAGTTTTGTTTTATTAATTTTATTAAATAATTTATAATTTTATCTGTATTACTTTTTTTAATTTAATTAGTTATATATATATAGTAAAATTTAATTCAATTTTTTATATTAAACATTTAAAATGGATAACAAAAAAGTATTTTACTAAATTTTGGGGTAAAAAGTTATCTAATTTTTACTAACTTGGTAGAAACGGACACCCTGTATATATAAACTAAAATTGAAGTACATTTTTATGTGTTTATGCATAAGCAGATTTTTTTGAAGGATACTTTATTCCGAAAAATGACCATCAAAAAAGTTTTCTCTCTTTACAACCACATCCGCGGACACAGTGTATATTGGAGTAACATAACTCTATTATTATAAAAATACAGTGATTTTGGTGAAGCCCTATTGTTTCACTAGAAATAGTTTTTTTTTGTAAAAAACTGCTCAGTTCTTATAGACTAATATAATTGTAATAATCTTATAGACATATTCCAATGCAGTCCAATAGTTCAAATGCAGTAAGTAGTACTCGAAGCGAAACCGACGCGAACGCTGACAGCCGAAATGTACTGATGGATTGTCACCTCTTTGTGAATTGTGTGTATGTCGTTCCCCTTAATTAAACGTATTTTACTTTTATGAATAAGCGAGTTCCGTAAACCATTACCGCAAATTTGGATTTAATTAAAACCAACTATTATTCAGTGAATGGCATATTTCCTGTTCATTTAAAATCGGTACTACCACGGTTTGTTCTATTTACACACGTTTACGATTAAATTCCGATTAATGTTTTTTCCTTTTGCTGGTCTTGAACTAGAAATCCAGTTTTCCGAGTTCCCAGGATGTTTTGGATAAACAAATACGTATTCCTAATTCCTATACATATATTATGGAAGAAATAATTACTTGAAACAAAATGAGTTTATATAATTTATAATATATCAAAGCACCACATTCTACTGCAAAAATATAATTAGCTTAGCATAAAAAGAAAAATAAATTATAATGTTTTGCCATTTGGGGATTATACCCGCCCCAGTAAGACTTTTTAAAATCAAAACAGTTAGTTATAAAACGAAAAGTGGTCGCTTCACCCCCAAAAACCACCCCAAACGTGCACTCTGGTGTTTTTTTGTGTTTTTCTTGAAAACGGTTGTTCTCACAGAAAATTGTATACTCACTAAAAATATTCCCTATAAAATTTGCTACAAATAAGTTTCTTTACTAGATTCCGATTGGCCAAGTAGTTTTGATGTTGGAAAGTCTTGCTTTGGCGGGTATAATCCCCAAATGACAAAACATTATAATTTTTTTTCTATTCCTCAATTTATTGTCTAATATGAAGGGACTATTATTTAATAACTCAAACACTAGAAATTCTAGAATATATCAATATAAACCTTAATGTCATTTAAAAAGTAATGAAATAATTTCTACCTTTTTAAAGTAAAGTACCCAAATTTTAAATATATAAAATACTTGTATATTTATAATATATACGATTAAAATAAAAATATTAGTCCGATGACGAATATTAGCCGCTGCACATCTGCGCACAATGGTAATATGAAACATAGTGGGTAATATGGAATATTTTTTTAAAATTTGTGTGAGCCGATAAAGCCGAATATATCAATATAAGCTTTAATGTCATTTTAAAAAGCTATAAAATAATTTCAGGTAGGTCAAATGTATCCACATATAATAGTGGGTTAAATATGGAACACTTTTGTAAATTTGAGCAAGCCATCAGTGTTTGCGTTTATATGGCTTAGGTAATGCAATTGTTTAAAAAAACATGAAAAATCAGAACAAGTGAACAAGATTATTTATATCACTAAGTGTGCTCTCTAACTCGGTTAGTATTTGAGTTAAAAACAATGCTACAATGGAATTATTTATCTCATAACAGTCAAAAATTGATGAAAATATACTCGATAAAAATTTAAAAGTAACATTGTTCAAAATTTGCTCCGTTTTAAATTGCTTGCTCCGTTTTAAATTGGTCAATATACAAGTATCTATAAGTACGCATTCATCTGTTTCTAATTAGGGACTTACAGGAGATCGTAAAAAAAATGGTACTTATCCGTATTATATCGGCGTACGTTACTGAGGAAAAATACTAGAAAATTGAGAATATCAATATAAACTCTAATGATAAAGCCGATTTTTAAAAATATAGTTAGCTTGTCAAATAAATACAGATGACATCTGTCTTTGCGTTTATATGGCTTAGTTACGGCAATTGTTTTAAAAAAATCATGAAAAATCAGAAAAATATGCTATGCAACCATTTATCTGATAACAGTCAAAAATTTAATAGAATATACTCGATAGTTTTTAAAAGTAACATTATTAAAAATCAGTTTTATAAATATATTTAAGAAGAACGGGTGAAAACAGTTGCCCGTTTCGTTTTAACCATAAATTGGTCAATATAAAAGTACAAATACGCATTCTTCTGTTTCTAATTACGGACTCGAAGCAGATCCTAAAAAATTGGTACTTATCCGTATCGTATCGGCTTACGTTACTGAAGAAAAATGTGTTCAAAATGTTCTTTACATAGGAATTTATGTATCTTGTTCTGTCATATTTTCTAATCTCGAATTTTGTTTTGTTGTTACTTTCGAAAATATTTTTGTGCTTATTTTATCTTAAGATATATTTGTTCTAAAATTATTAATAATCGCATTCTTATTAATGAGGACGGTTTCTTTAATACGATTACGAATGTAGTTAATTTAAAAATAATATTGTATTAAATAATTTTATTATGAATATATCTATAAATGATAATAAATGTACCTACCTATTTATGCAAATACCTTGACAGTTTACACCACACTAGACACTAGAGCGTATCAAACACCGACTAACCCTAATTTACCAAACTCAAAAGGGAGTAGTCACATAGTACCAAAATGAAACGTCATTTTATTGATAGAGGTATTTACAGGGCGTAGTCAATGGTATCTGAATATAGCGAATACTTAGAACACAATAATTGAATAAATTGAAAAGCGACTGTTTCATCCTGGATACCGCGCCGGGCGCGGTGGGTGTAGCAATTTTTTTCATGGACATATTACACATTCTAAATATCGGACCGGATTCGGTCCCTAGTTGGAAAATTGCTAAGCCGAAGTCATGCCAACCTCGAGGTTTTGTATATCGTGAATTTTAATGTTTCTATTAATGGATTTTCCAAAAAAAAATGGATGCAAATTTATATTATGTAAGTATGTACCTATAGGATATATAGACATTACCTGTTTCCGTGATTTTTTAAATTTTGATAACGAAATTATTGGCATATGCTGATTTTTTTCGATGCTCCTCACAGGAATTTCTAGAAGGCAGTAGTAATAACGTATATGTACTATACCATAACAAATCCGGAACATTCTTGTTATCGGTTTCCATGCATGTTTCTTTTAGTTTTATTGGTAAGGAAATTATTGACTCACCCAGTATATTTTCCATCTGTACCATCTAAAATCTGGGACTACTTTTTTTTAATTTTGAGAACAAAACATTATCCCTTGCATATCCAGAATTTTTCGAAGCTTCACATGATACTAAAAGAAACTATAAAAACGGACCACTTTTGTGTCATTTTACGGGCAAAAGTATCATGTTCCCGCGTAATTGAGCTTTCAAACGGTGTTTTGTTTGAAGTCCTACAGTCTTTCTAATAAGTATGTGTAGTTGACTGGCCGCGTATAGGAAAAACCGCAGTTGCCACATGTAATTCGCAAATTTCTCAATATTCAATTAAACATCAAATTCCACAATGCTATATAAAAGTTGTATATATTATTTATGAATGTCATAAAAGAATTATTGTGCATACACTAATATATTATAGCCCAAGATGTTAGCCTTTTTTACATTTATTTTCGTCTACTTTAATTATGGCAATTCCGTAAATATTTATTTTTATAGTTAAAAGCTGCAAAGCCGCTCCATTGTAGACACGGATATGCCAGCAGTATATCACTTTTTAACTTATTGGAATGACGCACCGTCTGTGTTTAGTTAAAGCAGTCGCAAACGTTCGCCTCTCTTGCATGGGCAGGTTTGCGGGAATTTCGCGCATATTCTGTAATCTGTAACGGTCATTCGCGATTTAGAAATAACAAATTGCCCACTTTAGATAAAGTTCTGCAAGGTATTTTAATATAATATTTATATAATGTATTGTTAAAATATTTCTATTGAACTAAATAAAATATTTCGAAGGTTTGGTTTACTTTTGTCAGATTGAGATTGTTCACAATTTTGAAAAAATAGTGTCCATCAGCCACTACCATATCACGAAAAGAAATAATGCACCAAACTTGTAAAAAATAATATCTTACATGTTCTATTTGTATAGCAGCAACAAACAACATAAAACAATTGGATGGTGAATGTGATGCAGAATAAGAATGTTTCCCATTCAAATATTACGGATCCATTTTACACGTTCCTCGGCCGTGTCACATCGGCATCATTGGCATTCATTTGGATGTCTAAATATATTATAATATATACCTAGTATAAATTATGAAAATGTGCCGAAATTAAATGTAACAATTTTAGTTTCACTGTATTAATAAAGCATATGTTTTATGCATTTTATTTAAATAAATTTAATAATCATTACCCCAACATATTACTTCTGTCTTCTGAAGGGTGTATAAACCGAAAATTTTGGTTCCTGCGCCCTTCTGATATGATGCCCTCCATATCATTAATGAAGTACTAAAAACAATAGCCACTAAAAAATATCGTTTACAATAACATTTGCAATAATTAATGCAGATATCTATTGATTTCACGTGTTACTAAATTATTAGACCGTAACCATAGATTTTTGCACGGCAAAATCAGTGACATTGAAATTCTGTTAATCTGTTAATACATGTCAGAAACAGACTATCAAATCGATGTGTTGTGTGTTCCATTTCTGTTCAGGTAAGGCTTGTAGGTGTAGAGGAAAAGGTCAGCCACATTGAAATTAATTGGAAGTGACGGTGATTATAAAACAAATACAGAGTAATGGATTGTTTACGGTAACACATTAGTGTTATGTAACTATATGAGATAAATGTATCTTTCGGGGGGGTTACCAAGGCTTTTGGTGCATATATGTCTGCCCTTAAACTATTTTTTATGGCGAATTTTATTGTCGATGGAAATCATGTATGCATAGCATGGCACGGGTTTATCATATCCGTGATATATAATATGTGCAATCTTTATTGACCATATAATTTTAATGACAATACACCAACAAATTTTTGATGCATTTTTTTCATTATACCTATTTCTTAAAATACGATTGTAATAAAATTGTAATTAATGTGACACCACAGTTAATATTGATAATTATTTAAATGATCTATGCACGGTTTCTAGTCACAATTATTATATATTAATAATTATATGTTTCTTTGTATGTATGCATGCAATATAATTAACACAGGCACTGTGCCTTAAAATCAACGTAAAAATAATATTTAGAAACATTTTCTAGATATTTATCTAGTGAAATTTTGATAATTATTTCTTATACAGGGCATCCTATATTATATCATAATAATTTAACCACCCTGTAACTTTATAATTATCAGTAAGTTAGATAGTTATTTCACGAATCGTCGTATATTTTTTTTTAGATTTTACTACTTTTCCTCGATGTCTCATTCGAAGAGTTCACTGTAACGTTAAGAGTGATAGATTGGTGTTTCACTAAAATATTTACACTTGGGGAGACATTTACAAGGAATACGTTTTTTATGTAGAAAGGATAGATAAACCGACATTTTTATTAAAAATGCAGATAATACTAAGACCCAAAAAGATAGAGGTGTCATTTGAAATGTACGAAAACTGCTGTTGATAGCGTCCTCTACAGTGTTCGTCAAAATTATGAATGGATTTAAGTTTCAAAAATGCATTTCTTCATGCCTCAAAAAACCTCGATTCATCAAATTTTGTGCAAAAATGTTGTATTTTTAAAAAGGTACTTGGAATCAAGAAATTTCAAGTTTGACACCCTGTATCTCGGTTATTATCAATATTATTTTACTAAGATCATGTTGGTAAATCGTTATGACACACCCTGGAAGACCCTTTGTACAAAATTTGGGAATATGTGGCAGGTACTTTTCATCAGGTATAGTTAAAAACGGTAAGGGTAATCTACCGTTCGAAGGCAATGCTTTGTTAGAATTGTAGGTATTTAATCTGTCAATAGAGAAGTATTAAAACTGGAGGGAATTGTTGTTAAAAGCGTAAATGGTAAATGTGTTAAAATCCACTTTCTAAAGTGCCCAGTCCCCCAACGAGAATTAGATAATATAATTCAATTAAATTGTAATCTGAATTCTAGAAAACTCATTCTTAATCATTGCGATGTTAAAAATGTCTATTTTGACAATTATATACTTACCATTTTACTAGCCTTTGCCGCCAGTAAGCGCAAAACCTTTTTTTATACAATCTATACATCTACTGGATAGGGCTGGAACCTTTGATGTAACTGTAACACTCGGAGTAGTTTCCACAAACACCAAAACACTTTCACGAAGTGTCGAGCAAAGTGAAAGTGTTTTGGTGTTTGTGGAAACTACTCCGAGTGTTAATCTATACGTCTAATAAACTTTGTGGCTACAAAATGCGACTATTTGTTAGGGCATAAAATTGAGGTGCCGCAGCATGAACAGAGGCCTAAACATCGCTGTCTGTGAACATGTTAATGGGTCAACATTGAAGAGCAGTCCATAAGAACCACCACATGATACTTAGCGTTGCAGCACTATCAAAACGAGAATTTCCATAAGATTCATACAACTTACCGTTTCATTTCCCTTGCATTCAAAAAACTTTTAAAAGAGTTTTATTTGCCAAATACATTTATTATTATAGTTAGAACTTTGCTCCAATGAAGAAAAAGTTGCTTTATGAAGCAACAAGATTATGATGAAGATTATTTATGAAGCTTTATGATGCCTCAACAACAACATAATGTTTTTAAACGAAAATTTTTAATGAAGACTTTTTTTTATTAAATGAAAATAAGATAACGATTTTATTTTGTATCAAAGATAAAGATATGTTAGGTATATTTGTATCATTTTTGTATCAATTTTTATACAGAAAATCTTTATTGTTTATAAAAAAAATTGTTTTCTTGTAAACAAGTCGCCTTATTTCATAATAATATTATATTTTAACAAAAGACATCTTTGGAAAATTGCTGACAATGCTTATCCTTTAAAGAGCTGGAAAACACATGTCAATTTTTTTGATGGGAAATGTTTCCTAAACCTCGCTTTAGCCCAATAGTAAAAAAAAACTACGAATGTTTAATTTTTACTATGAAAAACATTGATGTTTCGTATAACCTCAAAGATTGGGTAATATGAAACAACGAAGAATTTTTTTTTCTGAAGTACTACTCTACCTGAAATAAAATTACAACCTCTGGCGTTCCTCAGAGCTCCCATATTGGCCCAATTCTTTTTAATTTATTTGTAAATGACATCAAATATAATAAAGAACAGTTCATTTTTAATGTTTGCTGATGATTTGAAAAACTGCTGATGATTGTTAAAGACTCATCAGATACTACACTTCTTCAAAAAGATTTGAATAAATTGGACAACTGGTGTAACCTTAATGCCTTACATTTAAACATTAAACAATGCCTCAAAATTACTTTCACGAGATCTCCCTCTGATTTGATGTTTCATTATAAATTAAATAATATGCTATTAGAGGATGTTAAGCAAGTAAGGGACCTTGGTGTCATTTTTTATTGTAAAAGTCCTATTGTACACACCATGAAAATACTGTTGCAAAATCTTTAAAGATGCTCGGATTTGTCCATCATGGTAGGGTTGATTTTCAGTTCACAGCCTCAAAATACTGTAGTGTTCTTTAGTCAGATCAATTTTAGAATATTGTTGTATAATCTGGTGTCCGAAATATAATTAATTTAAATGAAAATGTACACAGTAAATTTTTAAGACATTGCGCATTTAAGTTGGGTTACCAAAGGAAACATTACACCTATGACCAAATTCTCAGCAATCTCAATTTAATTTCATTGGAACATAGGCGCTTACAAATTAATTTACTTTTTGTTAATAAAATATTTACGGGTCACATTTAATCATCTCAGCTTTTGAATCTAGTGAATCTTAATGTTACCGAAAGAAATAAACACAGAAATTATCCATATTCCATTTTCTCATAGTAATTACGGACAGAACGAACCTATTACCAGAATTGTACGCAATGCTAATTTAGTACACAGTAAATTAGATCTTCTTAATTGCTCCTGCCCATCATCAAAGAGATCAGTAAAAAATTCTAATAAAACTGCATTGCTTCATGAATGTCATGCCACCTGTTTTAGTATCTTTTGTTTGTTTTTTTTATTATTAGTTGGTTATATTTATATTGAGCTGTTAGATTTATTCATATTCAGTACTAATTAGCTTTAAGTAGCATACACATTTTATGTTTTTTTTTTGTATTAAAAGGGCTTGACCCGTCTAATAATAAATAAATAAATTCTAGTAAAATTCGCTAAAAAATTAGAATTAATTACATGTGAATTATTGACCTATGAATTGACAATTAATAGAGATTTTTATTTAGTTATTTACATGGTAACTTCTTAAATACCAACTTACAGAAATTTTATTCACTAGTAAACAGAAATAAACTGTCCAGGTGTGTTTTGGGATTAAATGAAAGCCCTGTATATGTATAACTCCGTTGTAGGGTATCCGTTAAGGCCTCGCAGTACTGAAACGTTGGAAATATTGAAATAAAATACGGCAGGTTTATACTCGTAGAGCGGTTTATTAATAATACCTAAGTAATATGTATATAATTATTTATAAAGTTATTAACATTTTATGTGTATTCACTAATTCAACTAATGTCAATAAAATATGTACAAATTCATTTAACTATTTCCCAATTCCCTAAAATTGACATATTCTTACAACAATAACTATTATGTACAAGACGTCCCTTACCTGAACGCCAACGCTATTTTTGAACAATAATAACAGTCCTACTATACCTGTCCAATTTAATAAAAATATATATATGTATATGTAATTAAATAAGTATATAAATATAAGGTAAGTAATTACTTAATTACCGAAAGAAAAACATACAGTTGACAAATACTGTTAAAATAGGTCATTTCACAATAGATAGATTTTTCAGAAGATCATCGTTACTAAAATAATAGAGAAAATCACATGAACTTTAAAAACAGAGGACACGTTAACGCACCAAATTACACCGAATAAAATTTTAACAAGCATTTGAGAGATCTTGAGCAACAGTGGTGCGATAACCTGTTTAATTCATCTCACAACGGTCGACTCTAAACTAAATAGGTAACAAAGTCATGCAGGCCTTTTAATAACATTCATGCCGAGCTCCGTAGGTCTTGAAACAATATTTTAATTCTGAGGCAACATTTATAAGATACGTTTTAATCTTTGGCCCCAGTACATTTTAAATGCATTATTACAGGTTAGTTAAACATACATTTACAATTTAGTTAATCAAAATTCGCTAGGTTCACGTAACGTTTGCAGACCTCCGTGCAACACCATACTTAGTACGGCTTCGCAACATGCACATTCCGTATAGTGTTAACACAGTTACAGCGAAACATTGACAAAGAAAATTTTGATTTATATAGATTATTTTATGTACAAATTGTCCTAAGTTTATTGGCGATATATTTTTTGTCCCCACAACATCCCTCTCAACCTTTACATACCTGTCTTTGGCAAAGTGTTAGAATATTACGCAAAATTTGATTATATTGCTGTCTTTACAAAAAAACTACTTGAGATAGGAGTGAAAATTGATCAACCTTAAACGGTATTTTGAGGTTGATTTTGTTTGATTCAGCGTCGATCAACTTCCTCGCCCACTTAATGTTGTGTAGATTTCCTACTAAAAAATTTTGAAAGGTCACCCTTGCATAAATCTGCTTACTCAGTCTATAATTATCTCGTTATTTTTTGTACATTTGTATATATACATTTTAACAAAAAAATAAATTATGTCTTGTACAAAATTTACAGCTTTACAAGTTTTAAAATTGTAAAATCAAAACCTAACAACAAATAAAAATATAACAACCTATAACACACACCCCCGTTTCACGTAGACACTCTGTAAATCACTGAACAGCATCTGGCAGTTTGCTTTTTTGTCTAAAACTTCGGCGCTTTTAAAAATTTTATCTCTAAAAATTAACCTCTAAATATCACAATTTTTTGTTTGTACACATAAAAGAATATTAATATTACAAATAAAAAAATATATATACAGTTATTAATTAAAAAAATATCATATTTACGTTTTGCTTGAGTATTTTCATAATTCGTTCTTAAGGTCACATTTGAGGAATAAAAAAAATAAATCAAATTACCCCACTTTATATCTTCACGAAAGCAGAACAAAAAAAGTGGATGATGAATATATTAGATTTATTTCCAAAAACAGCTTTTGAAAGTATTTAATCGCAGTAAGCAACATCACAACATTGTAGAAGTCAGCACCAATGTAAGTAAAGCGACTTTCGGTGCGACTTTACTCTGAACTACACAAACAACAAATTAAAAGACAAATTAAAATCATAATTTTGATATTCAGAGTCCGATGAAGCATATTTTAAAAACAGTACTAAGTACCAACCGATTCAGTGGTTTACAGAAGTGCGGCTGCGGTGTGATATAATTGGACTAAGACCTGCATGTGAACTGGTAAGCATGACAGGCGGTCTTTCGTATTCGAATCCAAGGCCAGCCAGGATAAAGCATTGTAACCTTCAAGTACATATCTGCAATTAAAAGAAGAAAACACAATAAAAACAACTGCACAAGGGCGGTTAAATGATATTTATAACATATTTTTTTTATAAGTGTTAGTTGGTAGCCATGGATTGCGAGTTGATGAGCGTCTATACGTAGCACCCAGGGCCTAGCTCTCGGAAGTAGTATGCCAACGATATTTTCCAACTCCTATCAGGATACTGCCGCATGAGTAGTTAAATCTTACAATATAAGTAATTAGTTTGTTGATAGCCTAGTGGTAATGCATATAGCGTGTATTCAGACGGTTTCAAGTTCGATCCCCACAGCAAGTGATATTTTTTTTCCTATTTTTTACGTGTGCATTGTGGTCTGCCAAGGGGACCAACTTTGTCACAATTGGGGTCGAAGACTGACTAAATAATAAAAATACGTGTACATGGTATAAGGTCTGCCCAGGAATACCCGTTGGTTTCTCAGGAATATTTTTAGATTACTATGTTGCAGGAATTGTGCCACAAAAGTTAGCTACTGAGGACTAGTCCCTTGGGTGCTTTGGGTAAACTCATCACCTGTGGGCGATGTTCTATGGTCGATATTGAGTGGAATACATGAGCCTGGCAAGCCGTGATGATAATAATTAATGTTGGGTGGCAACCCTACATTGTGTATGTCTGGCAACCCTATTGGCAATCCACAGCTACCAGGCCTCAACGACACACATATTTATTTATTATACTATATTCATGTACAGATCTGTTCATAAAAAAGTGGCACAGCGATTTTACACTACATCAAAACTTTAAAATATGTCAGTTTTAAATTAATTTTTAAAACATAGTTTGAAGGAATTATTGCGAAGCTTTTAAATTAAATACAAAATGCCTCAGTTGAACTACGTTGAAAGGGCTAAAATAATTGTTTATCTAGAAGATGGTGTGCCAGCTAGAGAAGTTCAAGAATCCTATATTAATAATTCCGATCGATCAGAACGATATTCGGTCAATATATGGGCTATATGGGTCAATATATGGGCTATATGGGATCAGCTACCAAGGACTTGGGGTGTGTTGGATTATGGAGGAAAGATTCAGTGCGGTCAACTATAGGAATATATTAGAGAATATGCTAGCCAGTGATTTAGAACATTTTCCAAAGCATGATTTTATATTTCAACATGATAACTGTGCCGTGCATAACGCTGCAATACTCAGAGAGTGCTTCCAACAGAATAATATAGAGACCCTATTATAACCCGTGAAAATCCCCGATTTTAATATAATAGAAAATATATGGGGTTTAATGACTAAAAGAATGTATGACTCACAATTTAGATCGCCAAATAGAGATGCCCTTGTTGCTAAAATAGTAGAAGCCTGGGAGAAACTAACCGAAACAACCCCAAACTTAATTATAAACTTATATTTCTCAATACCTACCTGGCTAAATGATGCTATAGGGAAAAATGGTGCAATTTTCAGAGATTGTAAAACCGACTTTTTTAAAAATTTGTGGTGGAAATCTGCTAAATGCCAAATCTGTACCACTTTATTTTGAAATTTGGAGTACAAACGCTGTCCTACTTTTTTATGAACAGATCTGTACCTAATTAATGATAATTATTTATTATTAATGTACACGCGTTACTTCTACCATTGAAACAAATTTTTTGAACAAATCCATAAAAAACATTAATATAGGCACTTACCGTAACACATCTGTTGTGTACTGAGAATCGAGAGGGTGTGAGGTAACGGCAGACTGCTGGAAGAGATCATCGGAGCTTTGCTGTATGTTCGGACTATGCAGATGCAGAGCGTTTTTCAGAAAGACAGGACAGACGCCTTCCAAGTGCGGACAAGACGACCAGAACCACCTGGGCATCCTACCCGTGGGAGCCGTAGATACCAAATAACCCAAAGCCAAAGGCTGCTGGAGCACAACACCAACTTCCTCGCTAACCTCGCTATTCTTGCTGTTCATCCCGCCCATCATGGGCGTGCCCTCTCTCCCCACATTCACGCCACCGTTAGGACTGCCAGGGCCAGCGTCCTCCCTCCTCGGACTTCCTGTAGGGCTCTGCCCTCCGCTGGGTACAATTTCCGGCCAACAATTGAAAATGTCGTTAAAATCGTTCATTCCTTCCGTCATGTCCTCGTCGAGAGCCTTAAATAATTCATCGTCTCCTAAATCTGCAGTTATGTGCTGCTCTTGGAAGGCCGTTTGAGAAGACTGCGTTGTAGCGCTTGTGGGAAAGACAAGGATATGTGTGCAACTGACGTCTTGGGGTGTAGAGAGCAAGGAATTGACTGAGATTTGACTGAACCGCTCGTCGGGAGTGAACTGATCCGGCATTAGTCTTAAAACCGAGTCCGGCTCCAAGCTAACCAGGCACGCACTCAGAATGCAAGGTACAGAACTGGGATACATCATTGAACACTGATTACAGATCTCTTTTAGGTGCTTCGAGGCTTTCAGCAGGTTTTTCCTGCCAAGCAACCAACTCCAACCTTTCAATTCTCCATGTCCGATCCTCCCCAAACGTCCGACAACCAACCTCCACGGCCTCACATTCTGCGACATCACCCCCAATATAAAATTCATGAGTTTCTCCAGACCTATTCTTCTTACTGACGCCTTTTTTCTTCTGCTACGATTAGGTATATCTATGTTTATCGTTATGGTCTCAAAAATCTCGCCTTTCTCGTCGGTGGCTACGGCCAACAACCAGCCCTGGTCTTCGGAAAGGCAGTAACTCAGGTACAGTACGGAAGCTTGGTCTTGGGTCCCTTTGCCGAATGCTTCAACCGCTTCGACTTTTTCCCTCATGGGTGCCAGAATATAAGGCGGGGTATACAGTTTGTACGGGGCACGGTTTTTCTCCTAAAATATATCAATAAAAACATGACGGAATGCTATTTGTAAGATCGGTAGGTAAGTAATAATAAAATATTCACTTGTTTCAGGTTACTTACATCTTTACTCTTGAGGAAATGATCTGCCATGGCAGCCGTGCCGAACCCTGTAAGTGATTTTACATTATTGGAGTGAGCGAGGAACCTTCTGCACTGGGAAAAGATGTTGAAAGCCAAGGCTCGCATGTGGTCACTGTGTCTCATCCTATCCCTGGCCTTATTCAACTCCACGATGCTTTCCAGAGATATGATCTACAAAATAATTCGCGTAATTTTTACACCTGCCAATACCTTATTTATCGATTAGCCTACCTGTACACTGATATTGTTCCTGATACTCTCAGGAACGGCAGCTAAAACGGACTGGTAGCATCTAAGAAGAGCCAGACAAGCCAGTCTTTGGAGCTCGGGTTGATCGGAACCCAACGTAAATGGTTCCACAAGGTACACCACGACGGAGGGTACCTCGCGTTCGTCGTCGTCGTGAGGCGAGTCCGATACATTGCTGATAGGTGGGGCGTCTTTCATTCCATCACCGTCTGAAAAAAAACGGCTGAGATTAAAACCTGCATAAAGGTACATTTAAAAACACCAATTTATAAGCCAAAACATATTATTATAGTAGAATTAGTTCTTTTGCTAATATTAGCCGGACAAATCCGGCTTCCATTTTGCTACAACTTTGGTCCTTTTTGTTCTTTCCCTAGGATCGTTTTTTTTATTTAGATTCCGAAAGAGGTGGGGGTGAACTTTAAGCATTATATCATTAATGAATGTAATGTATACAAGATAAGGAACAAATTGGATAGCCAACCTTTTTTTTGTAGGATAGATTTTTTGGACGCATAGTAACAGCTGAGGAAAAGAGAGGTGTAAATAAACCGTTTCTGGAACTGTAAGACTTTTACAATGACATTAGTAAAGTCAACAAATAGAGTTGAACATTATTAAAACAATTTAAGGAAAATTAAAAGGACTACTCTTACCTTGATCACTTTTAGGCGTGGTGGGGGCTTTTTCGGAGCTACCAGTCGAAGATTGACTACTTGTATTATCAGGAGTGCTTGGGGGAGGCATGGGACTTGGCATTGGCTGGTCTGAGTTTTCTTGGGGAGGGTCCAACAGGGTCTTATCCATAGGCACCTGCTGAAGATGTGGTGCCAAGTGATGTTTACACACCTAAAATATAAAAAAAATCAGTTAAAATGTAACTAAAATAAATATGAATTTAGCTATTAAAAAGAATTTTAATTTAACTATTTTTCCTACACATACCTGTGCATACAGCTTCAACATATCACTCGTCTCGCCTTCACCCAGCAACGTGAACCACTCCTCCACAGGTTCATTGCCAATCTTTAACTTTGCCGTCTTTCCAACCCTAAGTATTCCGTCCCTAAGTACCTTCGTTATAGGGCTGTGTCTACCCAATTTGCACATCTCGTAGGCAGTGGAGAGTTCTTTGAAGAACGTACGCACCCTCGGTAAAACCGCGTCGTTATCAGGCGCCACTACGATATAAGCCACATCCCTCGCATAGGAGTAGGGTTCCAAAAGGAGACTCTCCCAATGCTGTATGGCGTAAGGCGAGAGAGACAGCCAGTCCTTGTCGTGACCCACGATCAGGGATGGGATGGGCTGGGGTTCACAACGATCATCGGTTCCTATAAGAAAATTTAAATTAGAATTGCTCAGAGCATAAGAACCGTTCCCCTACCTCGACCAGCGAGTCTATGGAACTGCCGCCAGGTAAGCGGACCTTTGACAGCTGAAGGGGCCTCCCACAACCTCGTCTGACATTTCTTCTGTATGGCTTCTTGTAGTAGGGGCTGCAGGTTCTTCATTACTCTGACAATGTCTTGGTTACATTGAGGCCCTGAGGCGCGTAAGTAGGGCCATTTGTGGACTGCGACTGACTGGGAATTCTTCAGGTGTTTGGCATCTTCAACCTAAAGAAAAGAATAGTTTTTAGAGAGAGTTGCAGTCAATTATGAAGTTTTTTACGTGGGTAAGCCATTCTCAGTGATCTCTAGTGCACGTTTTTTATGATTTATTATAGATATTTTGAGACTTCGAATTACAGGAAATATAGAACCAGAAATATAGAAATAAATCCAGTAGGGAATACAAAAAACGATACAAAAGATAAAAAAAAACTAATAATAGTCAAGCAGGTACAATTGTATTAATTAAAGAAGCATTCAAGTATTAGAATGAGAGGCGAGCTTTATTATATTTGTGTAAAACCGGCTGATGTTAATGACTGTTATTGGAGGTTATCACATGACATAGGTTTGCAAAAATGCAAAGCACTGGAGTTGGCGTTATTATTTTTTATAGTACATGGACGTAGCGTTTGAAAACTTTGACAGTAGATAAATAAAAATGCCTCGTCATTTATCTGAACTTGAAAAAGCTCAAATAGTGCCCAGAATCGAATATGGATGGACAATGGGTGCTATAGCACAGTTGTATAACAGAAACAAGAAAACTATATTAAAAATTAAACAACGCTGGCAGCAAGGAGATTCCTTAAAGAGAAAGGTTGGTTCAGGTCGTCCCAAAATTTCCAACCCTGAACAAATTGCTGCTTTTTGGGGGTGCATTTGCAATGTTTGGGGTTTAATTATAAAAAAAAATTAGACCAAAAATTCTAATGAATTATGGGAAATGATCCACGAGTGCTGGGAGGAGAGTGATCCAAACATTATATGTAATATAATTCAATCAAAGCCGAATAGATTGGCTCAAGTAATAGAAAAAGATGGTTAAATTACCAAATATTATCGGGAATTTTTTTCATTAGTTTTATCACTTTATCGGCTTTTTAGTTCGATTTCCCTTTAAAGAGTGTTTCTTTAGTTTTTTAAACTATAATTTTTTTCACTAATAAATATGTTGATTAGTTTTGTTTTGTGCTATGAAACAGATTAATTTTTGTTCTGTGTGATCCGAGATTTAATTAACGTATAACTTTCAGTAAATTCTATATTGTGGCGATTGCGCCAATGTGAGATTTTTTTTCATAGGACATTAGGACAATGTTGTCAAATTATTGTAATGTCATCGGTCCTTGATAAGTGTGCAAAATTTCAGTTCAATCTGACGTTTTGAAGTGGGCGAAAATATTGTTCAAAGTGGGTGAAAATATTGTATTTAAAACGTGTTTTCTTAGTTTTTTAAACTATAATTTTTTCCACTAATAAATATGTTGATTAGTTTTACTTTCTACTATGAAAAAGATTAATTCTTATTTCGTGTGGTCCTAGATTTAATGAACGTACATTCGGTAAATTCTCTATTGTGGCGAATGCGCCAATGTGAGATATTTTTTTCATATCCTCAGGACATTAGGACAATGTTATCAAATTATTGTAATGTCATCGGTCCTTGATAAGTGTGCAAAGTTTCAATTACAAGGTACATACATACATACAGGTGTATGAATTTGAGGGTCCATCATTCAATCTTAATTTTTTATCTTCGAAAATAACAAAAACAAAGATACTTCCTTCACCTAAAAAATAAATAAAATTATAAGCCATTATAATCAAAAACCTATCTGGAATTTAAAAAAAAAATCAGTTGCACTTCTGGGAAAATCTTCCAGTTACAGATGAGAAGTAATCAATTTAGAATATTACATAACAATTATTTGTTCCTAAAACTTTGTTCCATTTCTCTGGCGCTGAAGAGTCAGTGAGGATGGCTTTATATTAATATATATATAGACGTGCACATATTTTACCTTGCACATTCCCAAATTTTCCAATAAGTTCTTGCTCTGTTCTAGAGCTATGCTGGTCACCTCATTACTGTCGGAAAACTCTAGTACGTTAACAGTATTGGTGTAGAGCCCTACTTTGGTCTCGATGTACCTCGCTGCTCGACACAGCGAGTTGGCATTGCTCGGTATGAAAACTAATTGCTCCCTCACTAATTCTAAAAGGCTGTGGGGTAACATGTCCAACTGTTCCCTCTCCAGGCTGGGGTCGAGTTTCACAGAGTTGGTAGAGAGTAGGAAGGAGAGGAGCGAGGACTTTTTCCTCTCCCCTGGATCTTCTGCAATACCTAACGAAGATTTTTAGTAATTAAAAGCAACGGTTATTTATCAATACAAATTACATACCTGTAATTTCCATTTCATCCTCGTAAAACAGTCCACTGCCATATGCGAGCCTTCTATTAACAACGGCTGAGAAGCCGCAGCTGCACCGTATAGAGTCCTCATCGCCGCCATGGTGGTCCTCGTTCATCATGCTGCCGTAAGGAGGCGGCTGGCCCATGTTACTACCCTGATATGGACTACTGGGTTGCGCACTCGCGTGCTGCTTATCACTTGTAGAATTCAAAAGGTAAATACCCGCATCTGCCCCCCTGATGTTCCCCACGACCTTCCCGCCCGCGTTGCAAACACACAATGTACAACTGTCGAAGTTATGATCGCGGAAAATATTAAACGCGGTATCGGTGAGGAGAATGTTAAGAACTAAACTGGAAGCTTCGGGTGTCCTTTGGACGCTAGGCGTCGGCACAGGCTCTACCGATTTCAGGTTGTTGTTTAGGTAAGAACTAGCCGTCGAGGTGGCAGGACTGGGCAGCTCGTATGGTGGTGGTGGAGGCCGGAAGCCGCTGGGCAATGGACTAGGTGGATAAATATTGGTATTCTGGTGAACGCTAGATACGGAGTTTGGCAGGGAATTTTGCGTGGGCGGGGAGACGTTGTTGCTGATCGGTTGAATTGGTTTTTCCACGTGCTGCATCCAGGACGGCTTGTACGTGCAGTTGTGCGGCAAACTGACCGCTGGTAGATTTTGGCTGGGCAGGTTGGTCAGCGGAGCGTACTTACTGCTGCCCACCAACTTGCAGAATGCCGGTGGTTTGAAGACGTAACTCCAATCCTCTGAAAAATTAGTAGTAATCAATAACTTTTGGTGACACTATTAAACTAAATATGAACAAAAAAGGATTTTGGAGCGGTGAAACAGTCGAAAAATATTAGCATATTTTATCGACATCTGCTACACACTATTTTTAATTTTCTTATACGAGACATTCTTTAACATGTTTTGACTAATCTTGAATAAAATCAGATAAATAAGTCAAACTATAATTAGGCTGTCGGAAATAATGACGAGGTCAATTTTCGAAGTTTTTACTCAATCAGATTTTATTGGATAGAATGATAGATTTAGGTTAAATAACAATAAAAACATAGTGGGTACGCACAGTTTTAGCTGGAAGACATATTTTAATGCACTTTTATGCAAAAAAGCGATTTTTTTTGCTATTTTTTGGGATTTTTCAAATACAATCGTTTAAAAATTAATATTGACTAGAAATTTAAATTTTTTAAAAGACCCTATAAATTTGTTCAGGAATTAACCTCTTGACGTTAAGCAACACTCAATGCTAGTTGTTCAGGGACTACCCCTTAACCTTAGGCAACACGCAATACAATGCAACACGCTTCGGTTTTAAAATTTCAGTTACCCATACACACTCATACTATTCACTCAAGCTTTCAATTCGTCGCATTGCACTTTTATTCCTCTATGTCAAACTATTATTATTACCTATATTTTCTTCCTGAGGGCTCCCCATATTGGGGTAAATTTCCTGTTTCACCCGAACTATACCAAAATCAGTATAATCAGGTGGTGGCAGATCTAGCTGTCCGCAAGGCGATGCGATGGGGTTATGCTCTAAGCTGGGCGGCGTGGGGAACATTTTACTCAACTCCTCCGGCCGCAGAATGCCCATGTTCGGACAACCGTGTCCGGAAAGTCGCTTGCCGTCCTCGTGGTGGTTGGCGGTGGTAGAACCGGGCGGCGTCTGAACTTGCATCTGTAAAAACAAACATGTTCAAACACTTGAAGAAAAACTTCTAAAGAAAGAAAGAAAAAGCTCAACTGAACCCGTACTTACCGCCTCGTCACTGCTAGTATAGTCAGAATTATCAAAAATCTGATCTAGGTCCTTATAGGAAGGCTGTAAACCTTCGCTGGTAAATAAATTGTCTGTTGTGACTTTCTTTACTTCTTTATTCTCTTCCTTCACACCCTGGGGACCACGTTTAAAGCCGTCCATGTTGCAATTTGAACCACCGCCGTCTTCCTCGAATTCGTATGGGTCACCCGGCCTTTTAATTCCATGTGGAAGGGGCCCGCTCGGTGCAACCGCATCAGATTCCATCTGAAACAGATAAAAAATTGAAATGTGTCATTTGACCTACTATAAAAGATGGATTACATACATTCTGTCCAGGCTCCAGTTTCATCTCTTTCACGGCTATTTGAAGATTTTTGTTTGCCATATCGCAATTCTGGTTCATGGCAAAGTTCTCATACATAGTATAGATATCCATCCTACCTATCCTATGCAACCTCTGGTTCTCTTTGCCGTCGGATTTGAACTTTTTAACAGGATGGTTAAGCCAAGCGTCTAAAGTTGAGTAATCATACAGCATCTCCAGGGTTTGTTCTTCCTCCCCCAGTGCAACTTCATACTCTTTACTGCTTAAAATAGGCCTTTTTAACACTGGAACGCTGGCTATGTTCAAAGGCGGCTCTCCTTTACTGTCTATTGGACCGCTGGGGCTATTTGCAGCACTTTCCATACTCTTTGGAGGCTGATCCGGGGTGTGTGTCTTATCGGCCGGAGACGGATTTGTGGTGGGAGGGTGAGGTGATAAGGTAGGCATGGTCTGATCCCCCGGAGGGACGGAAGCTGGTTGAGAGTGGGGGTTTGGAAGAGGCGAGGGTGCTACGGAAGGAGGGGAGCCCACCGAGGGTATCGCCATGGATTCTTGCGTTCGGGGGTAAGATGGCGGACCTCCCTGAGGGGTGTAAGATCCAGTGCATCTGGAAACAGAAGTAGATTTACATTGAATTTTCAAGAATTAAGTTCAGCTCAATGACAATGATACTATCATTAAATTAACATAATACAGTGAAACCCTGACTATCCGTGGTTCGTACATCCTGAGATGACGATCTGTAAAATTTAATAGAAAAATCTGTGTAAGGCCCAGCTTGGGTTCCTTGAATAAATGGAGTTCCACTGCATAAACAAATAAATTACAATTTATATAAAATATATTTTCTAATATCCAAATATAAATAGAAAACCAGACTGAAATTTTGACCATAACTTCGTTATCAATGTACACATTGAATAGTCTCATACATCTCGATAATTTACCAAATTCTCTACAAAACGGGATGCTTAAGTAATAGAAATTGATTAATTATTATAGCTTTCCTGTATATTTACCACATAAATTTGTCTTACTTGTGGCTACATTAGGATGATAAATAATATTATAAAAAAGAATTGGGTCTGCAAATATTATAATTTTCGTTTTTTTTGGCAAAAATACAAAGATGTTTGCAGTGCTATCTGAAATAAAATGAGAAACATGCAAATAGGAGAAAATATTTACATTATTTCTTTAACCAATACCACAAAATATAGTTTTAATGTGTCAGTGATGATGTATATTAGTAAAAAAATTGTTTGGTTAAATTATTATTATGTAATATTAATTGATGGCAATGTTTGTCAGCCCGTCACCCCTCTTTTTATATTTTAGGCAATCTTTAAGACCGATAATTTGTTTCAATCGCTATTTGTAAAATGCAACATACGGTAACCGTTGTCCTAAAATTTGCCCAAACTATAACAATGAAGCGAGTGACCAACCTTTCCGATGTCAATGATGTGGGGGAGCGCCTATGGAAGGGTACTCGCCCCCGCGCCGACTTTCCAAGTCGGGGGGACACCCCACTGCTCGCTGCCCACCTACTTGTACCAGTCGAAGTGCCCAAGAACTTTCTACACCTGCAATATTGGCACAAATTCAGTACCGACCTGTCACTATCTCGACTCTATCGTTTCTAACCAAATACACAGAGAACCCAGAAAAAAATTGCCTAAATTAAAGTCACACTGTATCAATTATTCATTTAACAAGTAGGTCAGTATAAAAAAAAATAGCAAGAGCAAGGACAAGATTCTAACCAAGAAGTAGTTCAAACGTACAGCAACTCTTTTTTGGTATACTCCGTGTATTTTAAAGTTTTTTGACACTGAACTTTAGTAACATCTGTAGAATATAACTATGCGCATCACAAACACATACATTTATCCTTTTTTTAAACAAAAAGCAAAAATTCGTAGATACTTTCTCTTAAATTTCAAGAAATGAAGGGTTTCCATCAGAAACACAATCCTTGTGAATAGATATGTCAAATATCGTTGTAAAAAGATGCGTTGAATTAAACAAAATAGCTAAAACAAATTGACGTTATTTGAAAAAAAAACTGTATGCAGTTTTTCTATGGTATGCGAGTTATTAGTTTTTGCAGATGAAGTCATCTACTAACTTGGCTGAATAGCGTCTACAAAATCCCTTTACCCATACCAAAAACATGAACATCACAATAGCATTATCATTGTACAATTAAAACATGGCTGACTATCTCTACAAGGAAAAACTACTTACTTAGAACAGGTACAGTTAGTCCTCCGACAGGGTTCAATAAAATCCCAGTTTCCGGTAAAATCTCTCTCTTGCTGCTGCTGTTGCCCACCACCCAGCATGCACTCCTGCCAAGTCCGCTCAGGTAAAATGGTCGCTGCCGTTTGATCTCTCGACATGGAATTGATGTGCTCCACAGACACCTGAAATAAAAAAATTTGCTATGGAAAAATCATTTACACACTGTAAAAAAATCTATTTCCAAATTCAGTCCCTTTGCCTTATACAGAGAAATGGTCACTTTGAATCGAACAAAACAGGGGAGCTATGAGAAAACAGTTACCGTGTAAGATCCCGGTTGGGGTACTCTGCTATTGATCTGCACGGGGCTAGGCGGAGGTGTCTGGACCGTTACCGGACTAGCCCCTCTCTTCTCGTGTTCACCAAGTGGGCTGGAAGGTAAGCCGTTTAAAATTATCGAGTTGGCGTTGTCGTCCACGTCTGTTACAAGTACATAGCAGGAGGGGTACCGCATCTTGACGCCTCCCACAATCACTTCCACTACATTGCTGTCGGTGAGGCTGCTCGACTTGTCGAGGGGGTAGAACTGACTCCAGTCGTCCAGCAGACGGCTAGACGCCTCCGGGGATTTAAAACTCTGGCCCGTAAGGGTACCGGCGAGGCCAAAAGGCGCCAATATAACTAAAAACAAGGTGATATTAATTAATTACATGTTGAATAATAGAAGGCTGGATTTTATTATGTTTTGCTTTCATTATTCTGTTGTGGTGGAAGTAAATATAAAGCTACTGTGATATATGTATTCGTATATTGATAATCTCTAAAATAGAACCAAAAAAACAATTGAATTAAAGTCACACACATTAATTATTCATTTAACAAGTGCATATAGTAACAAAAGATCGCAATGGAAAGGACAAACTTCTAACCGAGAAGTAGTTCAAACGTACAGCAACTCTCTTTTGGTATACTCCATGTATTTTGGACCACATTGTGTATCCATCAGTTATGTTCAGTTACATAAACATGAGGTACCCTATCATTGTTTATTGAAGTATCAGATGATTGACACAAATATTTTATTATAGGGATTAATTGAAAAATAAACATTTAGATAAATATCTGAATAATCTGACTTATTTACGGGAATGACCGGAAAATATGAACAAATGATTGTATAATTTAATATTTTTATTAACTGTTTATGAGGAAGCAATCAGAATTAAATACCGATTTTTCTATATAATTTTGAGAAATTCTATAAATACTAAGATTTCTTATTTAAAAAAATAGGATGCTTTTCACATAATATTTCGCCAACGATATTATGACATCACTTAATCAATTAGATTAAAAACTAACCTTTAAGTCCCGATGTGGAGGACTGTGCCTGCTGCATGTGCCATCGAGACAGCCTCCTGACGGGCGGGTGCTGCCGCACATCCACCGATGCACACACAGAACTCTCCCCGTGGACGAAAAATGCAAAGGAGAAGCTCAGGTGAGTGTTGGCAATCTCGCCCGCCTTCCTGTGGCCATCGCAAGGCTGCACGAACCACTTTCCCAGCCTGATGAAGTCGCGGGACAGAAGACAGCGCTCGATGAGGTTGTGTAGCGCCTTGAAGAGCAACGAACGGCATTCGTAGGAGAGGCCCGATTCCCAAGACCCCTGTTCACAATCTGAAATAAAAACAATTTGAAATTACCTCTAACGAGCATACATACATATTTTTAGAAACAAATATTTAGCATGGAAGCAAATATAAACATACTATATGCCTAAACAAAGATAACCAAAAATACTGTTCTGTATTCTGGATGTTCACAACAGTATTCGTATGAAATATTATTTTCTGACAGGTAACCCAGGAGGTAACCGTACAGTTTTTTTTTCTAGCTTCTCCATTGTCATAAAGTCAAACTTATCCTTAAAATCACGCTGTCGTAAGTTATAAACTACAAAACGACCACACAAGCCAAATTACTGCTTTTCGTAAAGTTTGAATTCAATCTTTTTTGCACCACTGCGTGGCAATCTCGGCGTCGGAAGTCCCCCTTTCTTATATAAACCTGCATCCAATAAGATAGCTGTGATTTTCTACCGTTAATGATATTGCTGCCCATGAAAATGTGGGTCAACATCAAGGCTTATATCACTATAAAAACTGCAATGTAGAATATTCAGTTACAGCGAGCGGTGTATTGTTGGTTGCATAATATGGTGTATTGTTGGTTGCGTGACATTGCTAGTTTTACATGAAAATTATAACCAAATTCGTTGGAAGTTGGAATGATTAATTAGTTCCGAATTCCGAACATTAGTGCCAAAATTCATAAAATTTAAGGACCACAGGCCTACCAATTTTATACGTTACCGGACATAAAACACCATAGGTATAATGGGCTGTCAAATATTTAGAGTTACCACGATTTTTTAAAATCTGACAACTGATCTATTATGATATACCTACTTAGAGGAAACGTATTCTGATTGTTATTTGATATTAATTTTAACGTAATTGTTATTTGAATCGAAAAGCAATAAAAAGCAAAATAAATACTTTATGTAACACATTTTTTTTATTATTATTATATATCCATTGATGTTAGTCTGGTCATTAATCAGTTTGCGTGGCAACATGCAAAACACGACGACAGCGTCACCGACTTCTACTGCGGTCAATCAAATCAATCAGTCAATGCCTGTAACCTGCCTCACATCTTGTTAATACTTTTTACATGAGTCTTAATTTTGTTTTTTATTAGATTTAATATGAAAATTACCCGCTGGTACTTAATTTTCCACTATCATATGTCTGTTTCAAGTTATTCTGTGAAATATCTTTCATCGCACACAATCTTAATAATTCTCAAATGATTAGGTAACATTCCAAGACTGCGTAAATTGTAAAAAACCTATTGGATTTCGGAGATCGCTCACCCCCTGGTATAAACGTAGCCATCTCTCCCACATAAATTTATCCTACATCAATTGACACGAGTTGTTACGGTACACGCAGCGAGAGTAATCCAGACTTCGCAGTTTGTGTTTGTACCTATATCGACACATGGTATGGCTACAGAAAGATGCACGCGAATCGATGGCAAAATAACCGCAGGCCCTCGTCCTACGGATGCGGCACTTGTTTTACGGGGCGATCTGCGAGAGGCAGTAGTCGCCGACCGATGAGATCCGGCAACGGCGCGTTCAGAAGACTACTAGATTGTCCTTCTTCGATTTGCCGGTGTTTGTGTGTTGTTGACTACTGTTCGAATCCGGAATGTGCCGTGTTTTGCGTACTTTTGCAATATCTCCATGGTGTAACTACAACTTTTTTATCCCCATACCGGATAGAAGATAGACCCCCGCGCATGTCAGGAGTCAGGAATGTCTGGAGGAATCTTGTTTTCGGAATTGCTGATATCTGACAGACGACGTATATTGCACAAAATTTTAGTAGCATAAAACATACACACTTAACACACTTGTTAGGTCTTATTTATTATGATACAATACCTATACAATAGGTAGGTAGGTAGGTATTCAATTTTTAACTTTTTTATGATGAAATTTGGCGGAAAATTATTTTGGGTGAATGTTAAGACGTTATTGTATTTCGGAGCTAATTCCGGGTACCTAGGGGCTAATTCTTCAAGGGGAAAGTATTTCAAAACATCGCAATTCTAAAATATTATACATGGTAAGAGAATTTCCAGATTATTGACATTATTTTTGATATTTCTATATTTTTTTCATATTTCGACTGATATTCAGAAGTTGACAAAAATATCGACAATTAATGTTTCGGATTTAAGGCATACAAGGGTCCCCGAATCCGAACACTACCAAGAAATTGTTTTTTCTTAAGATCAGTTTTTTAACATTAGTATCCAACTAATACTCGGTACTATAATGGCCGTGGCTAAAGTAAATAGTATTCAACTCGCAATTAATATCCATTATTCACCCTGGCAACTTGGGTAATAATAGCTATAACTAATTGCCCATTTAATGTATTAGATTAACGTGTGATAGGTAATAGGTAATAATTAATTGCGACGTAATTGAAGGGCTAGCGGAAAGAACGTGGATATTAGCCTCAATTTCTGAGTTTCCAAGCCACATAACTATTTTATGGAACTTGAGCAAAATATGGCAACACTGTGCAACGAATTTCATTTTAATTGATTGTTTTGGATCGCCTGATTTTGACAATTCGGCCATATTACAACGTAAATTGTCGTAAATAATTAAGCAAATTACCTCATCATTTTAACTCACAGTCCCTAATACAATCCACAACGGCACACAATTTTAGTATTTTAATATTATTTATTCTCACAATCTAAAATCTACATCAAATATGACATATATATGCTCCTCAGACCTACGTCATCCCGAAATGATCAATAGGATTTTTAATTTGAATAAAAATAGGGTTAATTTTTCACTTGATAATTGCCTTACTTTGTTGATTATCTTATATTTTGTATTTTTACGTGCGTATATTATATAGTGCTATAAAAACAATGTCCTGTTTGTCTTAGCAGTTATAATTTCAGGATTTGAATGAAAAGTAAGTCGCAATTAATTCAAACTAGAATAAAAAGCGGCTTAACACCCTGTTTCCTCCCTCAAGCCCCCCCAATTATGACTTTAGAGTGACGTCTCCAAGGGGACAAACAAAAAACAAAATTTCATAGGTGTTCTGATTAGATGTAAAAGCTCCTATGCGTTGCGGTTGCGTGGGGACCGCAAGCAATTGTCATTGTGTTATGAATGCCCTGAAACAACAGGAACTGGTTTCCGATTCTTACCAACGTAAATCAAAAATACAATTATGTATACTCACTTTCACTTTACGTAATTAGCTAATACAGGATACTATTACAATGGCGCAAAAAGGTGAATTAAATGTTCTAGGTATGCCTATCCAATGCAGAACGCAGAACAGAAAACAATAAATGACAACAAAACCACATGTAATTTTCCGACCAGCTATTATCAGTTCTTATAAACCTAAAATAATAAACTGCACTAAATGACTCATTAAACAAATAAAAATTGAATCAATTCGGCTGTCTCGTTTGGTGGTAGCAAAAAACGCAGTAATGTCCGTATACTGCGTAAAAATCAGCCTGACAAACATATATTTAAAAGAAATTATTTGACCCATATTCTACCTTATAACTAGGTACCTATCAGCTCCGTTTAAAATTAAATAAATAATCTAAAGTTATTTATATGTTGCTTTTTATCTGGGCGATTGGACGGCATTACTTGTTTAGCCGAGGTTATCGCGCTCACACTTCAAGGTTACTTAAATATTTTTATACGTTGATCAATTTGAAATAATCAAATTTCAGCAATATCATGTCGAAATATTAATACTCTATCGTAGGTAGGTACGGTACAAAATCCGATTATAGTAATTATAATATGCGAATACAAAATGCTCGATTATAATCCCATGAAAATTGGGCAACTAACTTTCTTTGTTGTGTAGACCTAAATAGACACGTTTAGCGACGCGCGTTTATTATTAACAAGTGCCAAGTTGTTTAATAACAGCTTCGAAGTAAGAAAAACAAAAGCAAAGGCGATCGAGGCGTGCATAGCTGGCTTTATAATCGAGGTTTGGTAAACAGTGACGCGTGTCGGTTTGAAGTGCTCATTTGTGGCTGGGAGTGTACGCTGCTGGCACGGTCGAGGAGCTGGATACCGAGCCGACTACGTTTACACCGCATCTCTACACCGAATTGAATTGAACGCGTTTCAACCGAATCGTTGATTGAAGGTCTGAATCTTTCAATCAACGACCGAATATTGTCGACTAGCTATTTCTACCATATGATCACAATTCAACATTATCCTTTCAAATATTTCGATTCAAATAATAATCTTCCTTGGTTTTTTTGGTATTTCCTTCTGTCGTAAAAGGCATAATATCCCTATTTGAAACTAATTAATACTTTACTATTAGTAATTTTGTTTCTTTTTTATTATAAATCCTATATATAGTAGTCAGTCGTCTATCCTTACCGCTACTACTTATAAATATATGTATATTTATTAATAAGTAAGTACTTGTTTAAATTTGCATATTATAAAACCTGCTCACATCTGTGTTTGTTTACGGCAATCTATAGTCATGGGATCTGGACAAAAAAGTCTCCGAGTCCATTTATCTTGATCTCGATCTCATTTAGATTGATATGAGGATGTATCAAATATAACCCAGACTGTTTTTTTTATTCCAGAGGGGTCGTAGCCCTGGGCGGAGTTGATGATTAGGTAGCCTGCGCGGGAGTGGAGAGGAACGGCTTCAATTCGGCACAATTCGGTTATACCCGTCAAGAACCAGTGTTGTGTCTTTGCATGGCACAAATAATTTCTTGGTGTGCGTGAAAAAGTCGAGGACTACTACAGCCACGATGGGCGCCCAGGGACGAGCGTGATCGAAGTCAAGATGGGGGGGGGGGTCCGGAAACTGGAGGACGATAGTGGCATAAACCTCGGGAATATTGCCGAGAAAATCATTAGCTACGGAAGTAGCTAGGAACAGATCGTGATAGAGGGAAGAGGGACTCAAAGTGTCGGCTAGCTGGGTTCCGTGACTGTTGTCGGACGAACTGAAGCGACATCCCATTTGAGGCTTCCCCGAGCGTCTCTTGCAACGATTCCAACAAGGGAGTAAAGTTTCAGTTTCGTTTTCGTTTCATTGTTGAAACTCGTATCGGACACTCCCGAGCAAAAACAGGCGAGAATGGAGTGGAGAACGAGCGACGCGTCGGTGAAAGGTGAAGGACTCGGTAGTGGGAAATGTCATGGCAACTGTTTTTCTTCATGATGGACGCACAATATTATTGCGATCTTTTGAATGCCATTGCCATATCGACCGAAAAGAAAGCAGCAATCTGTCAAAACTGTCAATCTTCTTCACGACAACGCTAGGCCTCATTCAGCATAAGTTACGAGGCAGAAATTAGATATTAGGTTGGTAAACGTTGGTACGTCTTCCCAACAGTTTTGGACCCCTGAAAGAAGCACTCACGTTTCGAAGACGATGAGGCGGTAGAAGAGTCTGTGCTCCAGGGTTGTAGCTACGTGAACAACCGAAGAATTTTTACGATGATGGGATTAAAAGCTCCGAACCCGTTGGGAAAAATAAAATGCATTTCTAGGGCGCGGGAGATCATTGAGGCATATTTACCTCTTTGATAAAGAATGGATAGAGAAATAGTTTTGTTATCATTATCTGACAACAAGCATATGACGAATTGACCATATTAGTTAGGTTAGGAAAATCCGGGCGCGAAATTTGAAATGGGTTCAAAAGAGTGATTTTCAGACGGGAATTTCTCGGGTTTTGGGTATTTGTTAGTATTTAAACCTTATTATACGTCAAACTTTAAACATATTCTACAATTACTTCTAACTACAATTCAAGCCCAAATTGTTTTTAGGGTTCCGTACCACAGTGTAAAACGGGACCCTATTACTAAGGCTCCACTGTCCGTCTATCCGGCCTGTCACCAGGCTGTATCTCATGAACCGTGATAGTTACACAGTTGAAATTTTCACAGATGATGTATTTCTGTTGCCGCTATAACAACAAATACTAAAAACTGAATAAAAGAAAATATTTACGTCGCATATATAACAAATAGATGGTATGCTAATGTATGCTAATAAATGCCGGAGTCGCCGGTCCGACGAAATTAATTAAAAGCTTGTGTGATTTTATAGATAATGGTACGGAACCCTTCGTGCGCGAGTCCGACTCGCACTTCTTTATTTTAGACCTATGAGTTAAATATACAAAAGATTTGCAATTAAAATGTCTGTTGTCCATGGACGTACGCCGCGTATTAGTTTAACATTTCTTACGCAAAAGCGCCAAGCCAGCTGAGCTATAATATAAGTCAGGTTAAGGGTTATGTTATGGGTGGATTGTTTATATATTTATTTGTTTATTACTATTTTGGTCAATGTTTATCGATTTTTTTATATTAATGATGGAACAATATACCTACTATGTACACTTTTATAAAGGAATAATGGAAAAAAGGGCCCATATATGGAATTCTCCATATAAATAATAATCCGGGAAGTACCTACATAGATATCGCACAGCAAACTTGATGATACTGAAGGAAAAGGCTCGGAAAAACAATGGTATTGTGCATTACACCTTTCGATCGAACAGTTTTTTGCACTTATTCCTTACATATGAATACTTTGTTCAGGTCGGGGCAACCAAGAACAAAATACATCACTTGATCCTGATACTGAATAATGTGCTTTTAATAAATTTAAGTACTAATCAAACTGTAGAGATTTTAAGTGACCAGAGCTTACGCTACGGATATTCTGGCCACGTTTAAAACATCCTAAAGCGTCTAGGAAAAAATCACTTATATTGCAACTTATGATTAGGTAGGTACTCTATTTTCACCCATATTCTATCCAACACTCAAAATCAATTATTTTGCAATCAGAAAAAATAGATAAGTTTGTGATGAAAACTGCAAAACGTGAAATAGGTAAATCAAAATAAAATGAGACTAGAAATTAGAAGTTACCTACCTAACGAATATAAATACAAATTCAGCGATGTTGCCACATATATTGCCGGGTTTTAAATTAACACAACATTTATAATTTATTATGCAAGAAACTGTTTAATTAAATAAGTTTATCCAAAATCTTATAGTATATCTACCTCTCAAGTTTTATTTTTTTTCTTGTTATTTTAATGATAAAGATTTCATTCTTATTAAAATATATTTTTATCTAAATTTTACAACCCTCTATAATAACTGTCATAACTTACCATCCGACAACATCGCAAAATTTAAGGACCATGTCATACCCCTTCCATTCTGAACCATAGGATCAAGCAACAACATACGTTTTTTATACTAACATCGCCTTCAAAAATTCATAATATTTTTATTTTAATAATGTTTAATCAATTGTTTAAGTCTCTCAGTCAACCAAAATATCAAAAAATTTATTCATACAACTTATTTCACTAACAGACAGACACTCTATCACGCCTACAGACGCTCTTAAACTTGAGTCCCCATAAGACAACAATACATTGATTTTTAAAATAAGAACCCCCGCCAATTTGAGATCCTAACCTAACTAATATGGCCAATTCCAATTTAACTCTTGAATAATGCTTTAATTCTGACGAATAAAATGCTTGGAAGTATTCTGTCACCTGATTTGAGTATTAAAAGCGACACAAAAACCGATTATTACATAAATATGCAAATTATCGGTTATTCTTATGACTGATAAGATTAAATGATAATGATTACAGTATGTGATAGATTAAATAAAATTAAAATAATTAATATTAAATAATTAAAGTTAATTTAAATGGTTTATAAACATGGTTTGTCCACGACTGTAACAATACAATAATATAATATTTATATTTCCCAACTGATATGTAGCACAACGTAATAATATGCTGTGATATATAGTAAATATAACAGTGATTAATGATTAATCACAGTTCACATTTGGTTTACATAGCCGAGTATTTGTACTGAGAATAAAAAGTAAAACTGCTATATGGTTGACGTTTTATATTACAAATAAATTTTCGGGCATTTCCCCCAAAAACACATTAAAGTAAACAACAACTCGCTGAAGATAAAAATGTATAATGGCCGTGGATAAATTAAATAGTATTCATCTCGCAATTAATAGCCATTATTAACCCTGGCGACGGGTAATAATGGCTATAATTAATTGCCCATTTAATTTATCAGATTACAGTGTTTAATATATAGAATATAACGTGCGCTAACTAATAACCATACTTAACTAAATACATATATTTAAGTAAACTTTGTTAAACCAAGCATCCGCATCAGATGGCCTTGTTTCCGAAACGGCCGACTCCGCTACTGCTTACGGTCGGTTCATCCCACCGGCAAAATTTTAATTAAAACACAATCAGTCGTCGCCTAAGTGATATTTCGTAGTTAAAAATGTGCAGCGGAGGATTAACTGAAAACTGTAGCCGAACGTTTGGTGGAGTGGAAGGTGGCAAAATCCGATTACGAGCTGTAAAATTTGCGACGAGCGGTCGGTCGGTAGTAGGCGCTAGGTTGCCGTCCCAGTGAACTACTACTCTCCGGCAGTGTGTGCCATGCTCAAGGTCAAACGCAGAATCCGCGCGGCCGGTGGTCCCCGATTTTCCCACAGATGAAACGTCGACTCGGAACATTCAATACAGGCTACATTATAATGTTTACCTTTCTAATACAATTTTAGAACATAGCGAACTATGTACGCGAGGTCGTTTGATGCACACCAATGCTTACGAGATAAAACGCTTATCAATAAAGCGTATTGTTGTTTTATGTCGTACTGAATAAATTCGTACTAAACACGATAAAATGCTCCGGAGCGAACAATGAATAGTAATTTTCGGTTAGTTTACCACGGATCAGTAGCATTTAGTTGCAATCGCAGCGTAGGTAGTTTATTTATAGTACGATTAAAAGAAACCAATTTCTAGCGGGGATAAACGCGGAAGCTGTCGAATAAGTAGGTATCTAGAGCAAAATATGAGCAACCCGATACCAGAGCCAAAGTAAAACCGAAAGTGGCGCTGCTCGCTGCTCCGTATTTGTCATACTTAGAAGACTGGTGTCTTTTTTTAATGAATTAACGTTTCTTTAGTAGGATGAAATCCCAATACACCACCGGCACCGGAGGAATCAATTCAGTAATTTCAAAATTGTAAATATTTCACAAAAACGCTGGAACAGGTAAATCCCAAATGTAATATGTGTGGTAACATATTAATTTGACGATTTGATATTTCACGTATAAAATTTTAAAATTCCAGCCAAATTTGCTCTACAGTAGTTCTGAGAGATATAGAAAGGGCACTGACCGCCTAAAGAAACAAATTCTGTTGCCACATATAATTCTCAAATTTCTCAATATTCAATTAAAATATCAAATTCCACAATACTATATAAAAGTTGTATACCTATATTATTTATGAATGTCATAAAATAATTATTGCGCATACAATAATATAGTATAGGCCAAGATGTTAGCCATTTTTACATTTATTTTCGTCTACTTTAACGTACTAAAAGTCCTGACGTCTAGGAGGTGAGCCGAAGGAGAGAGAGATACAAAGAGGGACCACTTTTGGGTGTTTCGCTTATACGTCGAAAACTGCATCGTAGGGAAAAACGAATTGGCAACCGTTTTCGAGCCACACGCACCTGAAAACTGAAAATTCTCGAAAATAAGATTTTTAACACATTTTTCCTCAAACATTCCTTCCCATATAGCTCATAATGTTTTTTGAACATGTGTTTTATCCATAGCGGATGTTTTTCAATCAAAACATTTTAAGTACATTTAAATTATGTTCAAAAATGTTTAAAAATATTTGTTGTCGTATGTGAAAAATAAATCTTATCAATAATGTTTTAAGGACGTCCTATAATAGTAATCAATTTACTGAATATATCAATACATTTCGAAGATCCCTAGGTAGGTAAGTTTTTAATTAAAAACGTCATCGTCATCACGTTACTTGCAGTCTCAGAAAGCATCAAGGAAACGGCAGTGTCCTTTTACAACCCCTCCTCCACTCACGGCGAGGTTGAAGAGGCTGAGAATGTGCTTCCTCAAATGGTATCGGGTACCAGCAAGACAGACCTCTCTCAACCAGTACCACTTCCAGTCGTTCATGAGATCAGTCGCAAATATTACGCCTAACATCAGCTCCTGCCCACCAACTGAAAGGGCACCTACCACCGCGTGCAGCAGTGAGGAGTGAGGATGGAAAGATCCAGGAGAAATCCTAGTGCCAATTACGACAGGAGATCCACCGGCAACTACTGAAAATGATATTTTGCCGCTACACCAAGGATTGTGGTAGTGGCAAATGTGGATGATGCCCAAAAGCAATGCTGAACTGTTCTGCGGCATGCCTCCACTGCCACGGGAATTGTCCCAACGGCGTGCTTATTTACAACGAGGATGACGATGAAGACGACGCACATGGCCCTATCAGCAAGAACCACCACCCACCACTGAAGATGAGGATGCCATTAACGAAAAACCCTTGCCAGGACCCTCACGGCCAGAGGATGAAAACGTAAATCCAGAGAAAGTTGAGAGAATGGAGAAGTTATTGAGAGTAAGAACAATGAGAATTATTGAAGTCGATTATATGTACCTACTTTATTATGTATGAGACTTTTTTATCATCTTTAAAATACAATTTTCCACGTTTTACGTAACATGATTTTCGTCTACTGCGTATAATAACCCCCATTCAAGTGTGGCAATACGTATGTACATATATACACAGGGTGGTATTTATTTTATTTATCTTATTGCTTTTATTTTTTGTTGAGAATAATAAATATAGCTTTTGCAAAAATGTTGCCTTTATTCCTCAAAACACAGTACATATAGCAACCAAATCGACCAAAAACACCAAAAATTTGTTTATATCTTATTCGGGAGCACCTCAGGTTAGTAACTTGGGACCATTACTTTTTTTTTATGGTTTATAAATGATATAACGGAAAATCTTACATGTTATAAGCTACTAATCGCAATATTACAAAAATATCTGAATAAAATACATTGTTGCTGCGGTCCTTTTTATGTCGTACATGAAAAGGAAAAATGATGTAATAGCTATTTATGTAACCAGTTGGGAAAACTACTATTTTGTGTAACGAGCAGGTTTCTGCAGATCGAACGCAGAAACGAGCGAATACCGCAAAAGGATGCGAGTTACACAAAATAGTGTTTCCCAACGTGTTTCATGCAACATTTTTTCTCATTTTCACCAATTTCATATTTTATGAGAAGAAAACTCGAATTTTTTACGTTTACAATCCAGTAGGTTGTAACGATGTGACAGCTCGTCACTTTCCTAGCTTGTCAGGTCTCAATAACCTACTATGAAATGAACTGTACACAACCAGTTGCGTAATATTTTGCTTTTCGTAACTGGTTGTGAAAAATAAGACGTCTCCTAACGTCAGTGGGTTTTGAACAGTCTCACTTTACATGTCAAAATTAGAAAAATATATTTATTCTATAAACGGACAGAATCTGGAACGTGAAATTGCAATTAAATACATTAACGAAAAAACAAGTGGAGCTTTAAGGATCCTATGGCTCATAACTCGCAATTGTAAATCGTTTAAAAATATAGATGCATGGAAAATGTTATATTATTAGTTTGTACGGTCAAAACTTGAATATACATCAATAATTTCGATCCCTTTTATCCAGATTTATAAACATGAAGAAGAAAATGTTCAAAGAGTTGATAATAATGTTCGTTTACAAAACTTTAACTTTAAAAGTCTTGGAATTATTAATCATTAATTATTAATATTATCTTATATTTGAATTAGTTTTTCTTTATTTTTATATCTTTATTTTTGTATTTACTATGTATACTTGCGGAGGATTATGATACCCTCGATGATACCTAAAGGTGTTACCTGCTGGGCAAATAAACAATATTATTATTGTTTACCGGACAACTGAAGGCAAGAAAAGCTACGTGCTTTGACGGTTTCCAGACAGATACACTAATAATTTGTGAAATTAGAGCTTTGTTTTCAATGTGTTTCACAAACAGCCACCTGAGCCATCTATTAATAAACAAGCAGCATCTAAATAATTATTTGCTATCGAAAAAAAAAAATGGAATTTGTATTTTGCAAAATCACAAGCAGTTCTTTGATCAGAGTGTTAGTAAGGTTAAAAATGATTTATAATTTTTTTAAAGTTTACCAGTAAAATTACTTGGAACGTATTTATTTAAATTTCTCTGGACCCATTAAAGAACACATAGGACTGTCTATGGCAGTACTGTTGACTAATAATTGCCTATAGGTATATATTACTGTTTATATCCCGGCTTTGCTTAGGTGCGTATGTATGAGTATGTTTGTCGAAACCACACTGGTTTTCGGATCTTCCCCACAGGAAAACAAAACAATACCTATTTTTAACATTCGAAAACATCCAAATTTTCAAAGGCGTTTGAATACGTTATCGGTATTATCCTTTCCCCGATTTATTTAACAATCGTTGGAAATGAATAAATCCAATTTCCGTTCGCTCTTCAACCATTTAAGCATAATAATTGCTTGTAATAGATTATTGTAGTATTATTTTTAGAAAGAGTTACGCCGCCGATAATCATTCGCAGTGTTATTGAACCCGCGTCTAGGCGGCTCTGAATCTCGTGCTCACATCGACGTTGGCCATGAATGCTGCCACAATTCTTCCTATTCATTTGCTTGTACGTACCATATAAAGTCCGTCACAGGAGAGTTGAACGACGCAAAGATTGCGGGATAAAAAATACGATGTCGCCACGTCCCCTATTAATAAATTAATTACAAATTAATGCTCCTATCTTATTTTTCCACTATAGTTACTTACACAAACAAAGAAGTCAAATTTACCTCACACGCCGTTGTTCAACTCTCCTGTGGCTCAATGGTGGGCAATTATATTATACTATTTTAATAAGTGAAATTTAGACTAGTGAAAATATTCCGTTGTGGCAATTTCTCCATTACCATTATTACTGGTGTTTATGCATGATTCTTAATTAGCATGGTTTATTTACAAAGGAACACAACGGAGGCGATTTTTAAACGTCTTGCATTAAAATAAGCAATAACAGTCAACAAGGTGCCATACCAGATGTTCGGTATTTTCCAGAAAAAGTGTATTAGTGGAGGCGCGCACTACTGTTGACTGCGGCAGTACTAAATTCAATATAAATACGTCCAGTCCTGGGCTTAGCCGATAATGACAGTCACTTTCTATAGGTATAAAGCAGGTCAGTAATATGGTAGGTAACGTAACTCGTGTACGCAAGATCTGTCCCAAATTTGCTTGTAACAGTCACCAGATATATTAAAGTATTTTTCCAACAATTATTACTGTTAACAACTTTGGCGATAATTATTCACATACCTACCTATAGAGCGCCAACGATAGCGGTGTGTAGATATATATACTTTTGAAGCGTTCCTTTTCGTAATATTATCGTACTTTCAATTTCTGTTCCAAAACAAACAAGTGGAAGCTATAACCATTACATCAGGTATTTAGTTCTGTTTGCTTTGATGACGGCGTGTTTCTTTGAACAACAATCCTAGAGATTAGAGATCGTCCGATTTTGTTTCTCGCTATCTTATAGGTAAATGAAGAACGTACATACTTATGAAATATAATTTATAAACAATTTTTCTAAATGCCCGGTGGACATTAATTATACCCACTCATATTTACAGGTTGGCATAATAGAGTAGGGACACTGAGAGAACAATTTCATGTTGGCGTTTACGTCAATTAGGAAGTTTACATTTTTTAAATTTTCACTATACCTACAAATAGGGCTAAAAATTGAAATTTATGGCTCCTACTGTGACGTCACTCGACCATAAAGCAAACCAATCTAAGGGCGTCACCAGCTTTTAAGTCAGGGAGCGGCAGCTCAAAACGTTGTAGCGCCCGAAATTGTAGCGACAGGCATGGGGGTGTAGCTAAGCCAACTGTTGGGGTAGGTCCAACGGATTCGGTTCAAGTATCCGGCTGGGCTACACTACTGTGTTCTGTCTCAGCTCTGCCCCTCTGCCAGGGTTTGTGAAACACTGGAGGCCGTGCTACTCTTCAGTCCTCAGAGCATATCCGTTTACCGTTAGAGTCTTCACGTAGAGCGACAGTTTTAGCGTCTGCGTTGTTGGTGTTCTAAGCCTAGTTTTTGTTGTAGACGCAAGTACATCGGTTTGCAGACGACGATTCCGTGTGTCGGGTGTGTTAAGTCTCATAACTTTTTGTTTTCACGAGTACAACAGTACTTAGACAACATACTTGGTGTCCGTTCTCTAAGCATATAGTATTCTAGTTGCTATATAGTGCACTATATAGCTATATAACTATAAAGCACTATAGTTGCACTATAGTGCTTTCGTTTGATATGCAAACTAATGGAATGCGGTGCTCAATGGCGCGCGCAATTATCCTAATATAGAAAAAAATAAAAAACAATATTATCATTCTCGTAGAACAGAACAGCTGCCCCCAACTGCATGGTGGAAAGGGCAAATTAAAGACTGGCTGGAAGAAAGAAAATTTGAACACGATGATTCACTACTCAAAGCTGAATTGTTGACACTGGCAAGGCAACATTTTCCAGCTTTCAAGAAGTATGTAGTGGATGAAAGCAAGATGAATGGAGGTAATTCGATTGCCTACATATCACTGCGAACCCCAATTGAACTTATTTGGGCGCAAATGAAAGGGAAAGTTGCTAGAGAAAATACAACATATAAGTTAGCTGCTGTGAAAAAACTTCTTGATGGTGCAATCAAAGAAGTAAATGCGGCCAACTTCATAAAATGTATAGACCATGTGAAGAAGGTGGAATCAAGAATGTCGGATCTCGATATTATGATGGATACTCCCGCCGTTAAACCAGTCATAATAAATGTAAATGAAGACAGTAGTGAAAGTGACTTATTTTCAGATAGTGAATAGTGATGAATTTCTGCTGTGAGTTTTTGTGAAGAGTGCTACTAATAAGTGACGGTGAAAAATACCAATGTGAGTGTAACTATATGTGCAAATAATAACATATCCCGCAAATGTCGATGGAAAAGACACTGCTGCAGAAGCCCCCCTAAACTGCCACATTCATTATATGCAGATACAATCTAGATATTACATCCCGATTTGCGTACGCGGGTGTAGCCTTTCCCTGGGCGCTCTTGTCCTTCCTGCACCATGCACCGTATCCACGGCAACGGTGAGAACGCCTCGCATCGTTTGCCTCGCTGTTTCAGAAAAAGGAAAAATACGAGTCGGCGTCGTTTTGTCTGTTGGTCGCTTGTGGTTTCCTGACACGCCGAGACGCAATAGCGGTGAAAAAAGGGGAATAAGAAGAACGGCGGAGCGATGGGGATTTGGAAAATTACTCAGCATATAATTAGAGGTATATTTTGTGCGATGGTATTGGGTTACCTGCGTACAATTACTGAAATATTAAATAATGCGACTAGCTACAGCTATATTGCGATTTAATCGTAACTACGGTGTAAATAAGAAAGAACAATTCGAATATATGATTTTTTTTTTAATTTTCCGCCACACTCGTCGACTTTACTCCACTACTTCGTTAAACATCTGCAGGGTCGAGCACACGACCTTTATGTGTTCTCTTTATCCTAACATGCGAAAATCGTCAGTGTCCCGTGATATTTATATATTTCTTATATTTAAGAGATGTGCTGTATGTAATACTCGTTCACCTTCTTATTAATAGACTATTTAGCGAACTTAGCGAAACACTTTCGACTAATCGAACACTGAACCGGCTCATAATTTGTTGCTAAAAATTAATAATTAGTTGGTAGTAATCATTATTTGTTAAGAAATAAAGAGCAACAAATTCATTATTACTACAACTAATTAGCAATTTTTTAACATATGAGGCGGTTCAGAATTCGATTAGTACAACACTCGCCTTTTAGTTATCATTAGGGAATTTTAAGGTTATTTTGTTCAAATGCTTTTCTAAATATTTTTTAACTTGATGATCCCGAATAAAACATAGGCTATTATTAGAAAGGTCAATGTGTGCATCGATAATTATCTAAAATGAATTAGTTAAATTAACATAAACAATAAAATCACTGTTTATTTACCACAGGAATTATGAATTACAATTAGATGATCTATCAGTTAATGTTAATATAATATCCGTTTACCGAGAAAACGATGCAGTTTTCAGTTAAAAACGTAAACAAATAATTATTAATCAATGTTAGGTATTTGATACTTGACTAAAAATAAATAATCTAAAAGTACCTATATCATTACACTTGAACACGTAATACATCAATTTTGTTTAAATGAATGTTTGCAAAAAGCAAATATATTATAAGACATGACATAATTTCCAACAATGGCGCCCATAAAATACCCAGTGGCGTAGCTACTACACGACGAGATACCACTGAGCATCACAAGGGGCGTCTTTTAAGGGTTCAGCAGGCGCCAAGAAAGAAGAAAAACTATCTCAAGATCTCAATACACTAAACCCGAATGTCATCAGCCGGTACGGAACCAATAAAGAAATATTATCTGCATGGAACCCGAAAATAAATCTCAGCTTCAGCAACCATTGCTTTTTGTTTTATTTAATATTAACGGTTTTATTTGTTTGCGTTTTTGTGATATTTTATTTAAGGGCAAAATTTTTGTTCAATAGGTATTAAACCTTGTTTTAAATATGTTTACTTAAGTAACAAATATGTTCTTTTATTAGTATTTGTTGTTATAATAATAATTAATATTTGTTTTTTTATAGTATCTACAATTTATTCAATTTATCGGCTGTGAATCATCGATTTGGAAATTATAATTAGCTGATCTGCAATTTTTAAAACATTTAACAATATTTTTTTATATAAAAAAATTAAATGTTTTTTTAAAAATAAAAAATTTAAAACATATATATATATATATATATATATATATATATATATATATATATATATATATATATATATATATATATATATATATATATATATATATATATATATATATATATATATATATATATATATATATATATATATATCTATATATATATATATCTATATATATATATATATATATATATATAGATATATATATATATATATATATATATATATATATATATATATAGATATATATATATATATATATAAATATATATATATATATATATATAATATATATATATATATATATATATATATATATATATATATATATATATATATATATATATATATATATATATATATATATATATATATATATATATATATATATATATATATATATATATATATATATATATATATATATATATATATATATATATATATATATATATATATATATATATATATATATATATATATATATATATATATATATATATATATATATATATATATATATATATATATATATATATATATATATATATATATATATATATATATATATATATATATATATATATATATATATATATATATATATATATATATATATATATATATATATATATATATATATATATATATATATATATATATATATATATATATATATATATATATATATATATATATATATATATATATATATATATATATATATATATATATATATATATATATATATATATATATATATATATATATATATATATATATATATATATATATATATATATATATATATATATATATATATATATATATATATATATATATATATATATATATATATATATATATATATATATATATATATATATATATAGCAGCATGATAATAACATTGTCGGTTAAATAAAAGTGGGTGATTAGCCGGTACGGAACAAATAAAGAAATATTATCCGCATGAAACCCAAAAATAAATCTCAGCTTCAGCAACCATTGCTTTTTGTTTTTTATTAGTATTTGTTGTTATATTAATAATTAATATTTGTTTTTTTATAGTATCTACAATTTATTCAATTTATCGGCTGTGAATCATCGATTTGGAAATTATAATTCGCTGATCTGCAATTTTTAAAACGTTTAACAATATTTTTTTATATAAAAAAATTAAATGTTTTTTTAAAAATTAAAAATTTAAAACATATATATATATATATATATATATAATTAAGCAGCATGATAATAACATTGTCGGTTAAATAAAAGTGGGTGATTAGCCGGTACGGAACAAATAAAGAAATATTATCCGCATGAAACCCAAAAATAAATCTCAGCTTCAGCAACTGTTGATAAGATGTAAATGTAACTTTTGCATTTTAAAAATATACAAGTAGCTATGTCTACAAGTATATATGTATACCGGGTTGATAAGAATCATGATTTAAAAAAAAATTATAAATCGATGATTCTTTTTAAATTACGATTTTGGTTTTTTTTTTGGTAAACCTAATTTTCGCTAGTTTTTATTAATATATGGG